>PVLD010015488.1:0-48330 GCA_004027595.1 Dinomys branickii | reverse complement strand
TTCTGAGCGGGATCCCGGAGCGCTGCCCGGTTTGGTGCAGTTTGTCCCAGTAGCGCGTTCTCTGTCGGGTTCAGGAGCTGAAGCCGTTCTTCCCTCCACACTCGCTCTCTCGGCTGGTCGTCTTCTTCCCGGAAGTCCTTATTTCTGTCTTCATATTGTTATATTTCATTGTTTGGGTGGTAATCCTCTGGGAGGTTCTTTCTCTGCTGCCTACCCGGTCGCCATCTTCCCGGAAGTCCATTTTTAGTTTTAGTTCATGTTTTTGAGATACAGTATAAAAATCACCTTCATTGTGGGTCACTGGGACATGTGCACGAGGGATCTTTGCCTGTGCCCTTCCTCCTCCTCCCCCACCCTCTGCTCTTGGTCCCCTTTTCATTTGCAAAAGACCTAACTCCCTGTCTCCTTTTATCAACCTTTTATTTTGCTTTTTATTTTTACTTTGAACTACTCAGATGAGAAAAACATACAGCATGTTTGATTTATTTCACTTAACATTATGTTTTGCAGTGTATCCATTTTCCTACAAATGCCTCAAATTTATCCCTTTCTATAGCTGAGTAGTATTTCATTATATATACATACCACATTTTCTTCATCTATTCATCTGTTGATGGACATATAGGCTGCTTCTGAGATTTAGCTATTAAGATTTGTGCTGCTATAAACATGGGTATGCATGTACCTCTGTAATATAATGTCTTTAGCTCTTCTGGAAAGATACTAGAAGGAGACTGGCTGGATCAAGTGGAGGTTCTAGTTTTTGTTTTTTGAGAAATATCCATACTGGTTTCCATAATCAGTACTAGTTTACATCCCTTCCAGCAGTATAGAAGAGCTTCTTTTTCACTGTAGCCACACCAGCAATTGTTATTACTTGATTTCTTAATGATGGCCGTTCTTTATGACAGAGGATGAAGTCTTAGTGTTGTTTTAATTTGTGTTTCTCTAATGGTCAGTGATGTGAAACATTATTATATGTTTATTGGGCATTTGCACTTCTGAGAGATGTGTATTCATACCAGTTGCCTATTTTTGATTTGGTTTTTTATTTGGGGGTCTAAATTTTTAAAAATTCTTTATATAGTCTAGATATTAGTCCTCTGTCTAAAGAATAGCTGGCACCTTTTCCCATTCTGTAGGTTGTTTCTTCACTCTGCTGATTGTTTCTTTTGCTGTACAGAAACTTTTAAATTTGATGTGATCTCATTTATTGATTTCTTGCTGTATTTCTTGTGCAACTGGAATTCTGCTCAGAAAGTCCTTACCTACATTAATGAAAGTGTTTTACCTTCTAGGAGCTTAATGTTTTCATTTTAATATTCAGCTTTTTGGGTTCATTTTTATTTTAGTTTAGTACATGAAGAGGGATAGGGATCTAGACTCAATCTTCTGCATACGGAAGCCAGTTTTTCCAGCACCATTTTCTGAAGAGGCGATCTTCCCTTCAGGGTATGTTTTTGGCCCTTTTGTCAAAGATCAAACAGTTGACTATATCTGGAGTTCTTTCCACACCCTCTATTTTGTTCTGTGTACCCACATCTGTATTTTTGCCCATACTGTGCTGTTTTTATCACTGTAGCCTTGTAGTATAACTTGAATTCAGGTGTTATGATGACTCCTGTTTTTTTCTTGTTGCCCAGGATTCTTTGGCTATTGGGTCATTTCTGGTTCCAATGAATTTTAGGACTATTTTCTCTGGCTCTGTGAGGAATGCTGTAGGTATTTTGATAAGGATTGTGTTAAATCTATATATTAGTTTTGGAAGAGTGGTCATTTTGGCAATATTAGTTCTGCTTATCCAGAAATGAGGGATATCTTTCCATTTTCTGATGTCCTCTTTAATCTTTTTCAGAGTGCTGCAGTTTTTTTTTTTTTTTTTTGGAGAAGTCTTTCACTTTCTTTGTTCAGTTAATTCCTAAGTATTTATTTTTTCTTGATGCTATTGTGAATGGTATTGCTTTTTCTAATTTCTTTCTCAGTGAGTTCATTATTGATATATTGATTTTTGTGTATTGATTTTGTATCATGCCATGTTGCTGAATGTGTAGTGTCTGTCCTGGGATTCTAGCCTCTGCAGTACTCTGTGACTGTCCCTTAGGCTGTCTGGGTGCTGTGGTGAGGGCTGCACTGGGAAGGGTGGAGGCTGGAGTGCTGGGGACTGTGCCGGCTGCCCCTAACCCTTTTCACTGATCCAGATATTTGGTTTGATCAACCTGTAGCATCTTTCTGATTAATTTTGTATTTCAGGTTGTAAGTCCTCCCCACTTCAGAGTACTTGTAGCTGCAGGAAATCCTCTCCAAGCACCTCTGATGGGACCCCTCCCCTGACTGGCTTGGTCACATTCATGCTCCACCATCAAGTTTTTCCAGCCTGCCTTTCCTCAGATGGCACTGGCAGGATCATTCATCATGTTTTTGATCAGACCTGGTAATGACACTCAGGATTCCTAGAGCTGCTTCAGAAAGTGGCAAGAATGATTGGGGAAGCAATCTGCCTATCTCAGCCTCCTGACTGCTGGGATGACAGGTGTGTACCACCAAGCCTGGGTTTCCTGCTTATTTTATGAAACCTCACCAAATAAATGGTTAAACAAACCAGTATGTGTAGTACACCACAGATAATCCTCAGCAATAAAAAGGAAGGGTCTATCAATATATCCAACAATTTGATGAGTCTCTAGGGGAGTGATGGTGAACCTCTTGGAGACGAGTGCGCACACTGTAACTCCAAACCCACTTATTTATCACAAAGTGACAACGCTGCCATTAAACCTGAATAGTGAGCCAGAGATACAGCTCACTGGCACAGCACCTGCCTGGCAAGTGCAAGATCCTGAGTTCAATTCCTGGTACCTAAATAAAACCAAACCAAACAAAACCACCCCTGAGGTTTTAGTTTAGAAAAAACAACTTAGACATTAACATCTTTTGTTTTAAAAGAAAAACATAATCACAGAGCTTTCAATGATATAAACAACTTTCTACTGAAAGCTAAAAGTTTGCATTTGGCCTGCTTTGCATAATTAATGTGATCTTTGCTGCTGTATGAATGCTGATAATTTGCCAAACCTTGGCTCATACTTCCTTAGTTTGAGAGCAACACATGCCACACTCGGATCACTTGTTAATTTGTTTCTTGTATCAGACTTGATACATTTCAAAGCTGAAAACAGCTGCTCACAAGCAAAGGATGATCCAAACAAAGTAAGAAAAGCAATCTCAAGTGCTTTCATTTCATTTAAAATTATTTGGTGGAGAATTCCATACTTTGAGGATTTCATTTTTGGAACTGTCAACTGTGCTGTCCTTTGTCATCCCTTCACATTTATCTTCTCAAGGGGTGCAAGTAGGTCATAGAATTTCTTTTCTAGGTAGAGCTTTCCTGAAATTCCAATATCTCCTCCCAAATTTCCAGAATCTAAGCAGTGTAAGTAGGAAAGATAAAGTTCAAATTTGGCTTTATCTAGAGAAGAAAGAAAACCCAGGGTTGTCTCTATCTTATGCAACTATAAAATCTATTACTGAAATTCTCCTTTGCAGCTGCTACATTACTAGAAAATTCCTTGTAGATTTCTTGATGGCTTGTAGGATTGTCTGAAAATGTAGAATTTTCTAAATGCATTTTTAGATTTGGGAAAATATTTCAGCTGCCCACTTTCAAGGTCTCTTTAAAAAATCTGCAGTTTTCTTTCAAGTGTTTTGATATCACAAAACTCCTTTCTGCTGTTTTCCTATACGTTGTAGATTTTGTTCAGTACATTGAAGTGTAGTGTGCAATCTGTAAAGAACAAAAACAAAAACATGAGGTTGTTAAGGCAGGATGTATCAGTGAGCTGTGGCTATTTCTTCCCCTTTTCATTCATGGAGAACCTAATTTCATCCAAGCAGATTGCACATCTCTCCAGGACTCCTGCTCTTCTCAGCCACCGGACATTACTATACATAAGTAAGAAATTATACTGTGCCTGAACCTCGGGTTCCTCAGTTTCCCTTCAAGCAGTGCTTGAGACTGTCAGAAATTCACAGCATGAGCCATGAGTAATTCACCATTTTGGTGACATCTTTGAGGATATTGTCTAATCTTTTGCCACTTTCTCTGGCACAAACAGCTTCTTGGTGTATAATACAAAGAAACTGAATGACTGGATGTTTTGCTTCTTTAACAAAGAACTGTATGAAACCAGATATTGCCCCCACCATACAGGGTGCCCTGTCACTAGTAATTGAAACAACTTTTTCTGGTCTTATTTCTTGTGACATAAAAGCCTCTGTCCTAGTGTTGTAGATATCTACCCCTTGTGTTCTTCCAGGCAAGACATCAGTTTAATCACCTCTTCTTTCACGATGTCACCAAAGCATAATGCAAAATTACTGCTAGCCATGCCTGATTATTTAAATCTGTGCTTTCATCCAAGCACATGGAGTAACAGGGTGCCTTTTGTAAGTGTGTGGTGAGCTACTGACTAATCTCACTTGCCAGGCACTGAACCCAATCTTTAACAGTATTTCTGTTAAGTGGATTCTCAGAGATGCATAAATTTATCCTTGTTGGGGAAATCATGAAGAAGGGAATTACTGCTAGACCAGATGATTATTTTAATAAAATGCTCATCAGAGAAGAGCTTACCATATTTAGCTACACACAGTGAAACTTGAAAGCTGTCAGCTGGCAGGTAAGTTTGTTTTAGAAAGATAGTTGCAAAAGCTAAGATACTGGGGATGTCATCTCTTTAATTTCCCTTCAAGAAACAATTTCCTTCAGTTTCACCAAGCTTGGCAAAATTTTTGTGGTTGGTATCAAAGTGCCATTTGACACTGGATGTGTGACACACACTCTCACTATACAGAATAGATAGCACTTTCCCATTGCACTTAGTCACTCCAAATGCCACTGTCCAGGCCTCTCGGGATGACCTTCCACTATCCGCTTTCAGTTTTACTTTTTTTTTCAAGACAAAAGAATACAAATACAGATAAACAGTTCAGAAAATACAAAATTATACAGAAACTAGTAGGGAATTAGCACTGGATATTGTATTACATATTGTTGTCTTCACCTTAGTTAACACATAAACGTTAAAGGAAATTGAGAAGAAAGTAGGGAGTTAGTACTGGATGCTGTGTTCCATACAACTATCTTCATTTTTGTGACCACAAAAATGATTAAGGAAATACAAAATTATATAGAAGAAGGGAATAATCTCTGAATGCTATTTTACCTAAAATTGCCTTCTCTTTTGTACTCTATTATACCAATGGTTGCTCGTTTGAAAATTGAAATTTATAACCTACATGGATATATATAAACTATCATGTTTGGGGAGGAAAAGCACCTATACTCATTGCAGATCACCCGTCTCCTCTCCGCCATGGTGCTACAGGGTATAGGGGCGGAGGGAAGTGGTTTCAGTCTGTCCTCATTGACACTGCATGGTGTCCCAAGGTGCGTTCCACCCACAGTGGCAGTTCCGCGGGGCCATGCCCACAGCAGAGGTAGCGGGGCCATGCCCACAGCGCATCGAAGGGCCACTCCCACAGCAGATGTCACGGGGCCACTCCCACAGGGTGTGGCAGGGCGGCTATGCCCACAGCGGTGGCTGGTCGCCGTGGGGCTCAAATTTGCCCTGCTGCTGGAGACCCTGCCTTTTCCTCCTCCCTTCTCCTGGGTTCCAGCTTTACCGTTCCTCCCCCTTACAGCTGGACTTTAGGCGAACTTACAGTGCTTGATACCAGGGCTTAAAGTTTCCTTGGCGATGTTCGCATTGAAGGTCCAGCCTGTGAACTGAGTTTAGAAATGAGTTCTAGAATAAAGTTGGAGGATAGAGTCATTGCTGTTTTTCGGATGCCCGGTCGGCTGCTTTTCATCTACCTTGTTGCCATGGGTTCATGCAAAGTTCGTATGTCCAAGCTGTAAGGAGATCCTCTTCATTTTATTGATAGTTTGGGGTGAGTCCTGAAGTCCGTATATTCGTCTGATTGCTGACATGAGTGTGTGTTGATTTCATCCCTGACTAGACTCTACATGTTCACAGAGAGATTTCAGGGCGGGAGCTAAAGCCCAGCACCTCATCTCCTGCTTCCTGGTCCCGGAGTGCGAAAGGCCGTGGCTGCGGCTTTCGGCTCTGGAGTTGCTGGAGTTGCACCCAACTCACCCAGCAGACAGGTAGGGGAGAGGATCGCCTCAGGGCAGACGTAGAGCCAGGCGTGGTGAGCTGTGTGCTCAATTGGACTTTTTCCATCCTGTTTCCAGGCTCCGGTTAGGAAGATTGCTGCATGTTCGGTTTTCTGTTTCCGTGGATGTTGTAATTTCACCTCCTCTCCCTGGATTCGACAGCTGCTCCCATCCGCCATTGTCTCTCTGTCTGGTTGCGCGCTCTCCTCTCCAATCCGTGACCCCCTCTCGGAACTCCTCACTTCCCTGGCCAAGCTGGGGAGGCTTCCGTGAGCGTAGGTCTCCGAAACTGAAGCTGCGAGTGCCGGAACTAGGGTGTGGGCTAAGGATACGTGTGCTCGGAGCTGTGGCTTCTCCGTTTTGCCTCCCTCTGACTGTGCCATGGCGGTTCTCCATTCCTTTCAACCCAAAGAGGTCTTGCTTAGATTTTCCGAAGGTTTCAGTTCCCATTTCAGATCTTTCCTGGGTTCAAGGTACGCACCTCTCTCCTTTTTATCCTTCTCTTATTGCTGTACTTCTTAGTCCAGGTGGGATTTCTCGGAGAGGTTCCTCCTCTGCTTCCTACCCGGTCGCCATCTTAGTTGCTCCTCAGTTTTACTTTTTTTGCTATAGTCAGTTTTTGGTGCTCAAGACTTGGAGTCTACAAAAACATAAATTTTTTTTTAAATGAAGCAAATAATATAAACCTATCCTTTACCACAAATAGCTAACTACTAACCATTAGTTAACACTAAAGAACTAGATATTCCCTGAATCAATAATCTATAGCAGTGATTCTCAGTTGGGGCTCCTCTTGAACTTGCTGATCACCAGTGCATGGGGGCAATGTTCCACTGACCACCAGCTTTTGGCTTGCTCTGTAAAAGGAATCTGAGTGTGTTTCCTACATTGTGGGGGCTTTGGCTAAAAATCATAGCCAGTCCAAGAAAATATGTATATCCTTGCTCTTGTTTTCAGAAATTCTTCATAAGCAACTCAATATGATGCTGCAGATTCAAAATATACTAGAGAGACAGCACAACATTAAAAGATCTCAATCTCTTAATTAGAATATCTATGTCTTTGCTAAATCTTAGATATTAAATTTCATTTTTTTCATAAGAACACTCAAAGCTAAAATTCTGTGTTAACAAAAATGAATGTGTTAAAATTTACAGCATAGTCTGGCATGGTGGTGCATGCTTGTAATCATAGCACTTGAGAGGCTGAAGCAGGACAATCACCACAAATTTGAGACCAGCTTGGGCTACACAGTGAGTTTAAGGCCAGCCTACATTATAGAGCAAGGCCTTGTCTCCAAATAGCAATAACAACAAATTCACAACTCAGGTCCAAACAAATATCTGTATCTATTTGTCTCTATCTACATCTACATCTACATCTACAACATCTTCACCTACAACATCTATCTATCTATCTTTATCTGTCTATCTATATCTCTATCTTCTTGGCAGTGTACTGACCAGCAGTGCAAAAGCTCAGATAAGTCACAGTTAACGTGTTGTGTCCTGTGACATCATCACCTGGCACTGCTACTCTTTTCTGGGCATACATATGGCCCCTCTGTGCACTCTTTCCTGATGCTCGGCTGCTAGGGCAATGCTGACTTGGCTCCCATGCTGATAGACAGGGGGTGTGTCCACTGCAGCCTGCAAGACACAGGTTTGCCATCACCCCTCTAGAGCATTATATCAAGCAAGAAAAGTGAATCCATAAAGGTTACAGGTCATATGGCTACATTTATATATTATTCTTGAAATGGAGAAATTATAGCAATGGAAGACTGAGGATAAAGACAGGGGATGGGAGGTGACTGCAGTTATAAAGGCCAGAGGGATGGACCCTTGTGTGAGTGAAACGGTTCTGAATCTTGGCTGTGTTTATAGACCCATGAACCTCCACATGTTATCAGATTGTGTAGTTCTAAATATACACACACAAATGGTTAAAGTAAACCTGGGAAATATGAATGAGATTCGTAGATTCTTTCAATATTATTATCCTGGTTGTGAGGTTGTACTATAGACTTACAAAATATTACTACAGGGGGAAGCTGAGCAAAGGGAATATAGAATCAGTCTGTACTAGTTCTTATAATTGCACCCATAATGATCTCAATGAAATATTTAATTACAAAATAATAATATGTCTGACAAATTTTGGCAAGGAGAGCAAAGCCAAATATGAAACTTTATCTAAATAGATAAAAACAGTAAACATTCAGATTTATAGAAAGCAGCAATATATCTTACTGTGCTCCCTCTGGGGGTACATCAGCTCTCCAGCCCTATGTTATACTTTGGTTCATAGGGATCTTGGTTGCCTTTGTTTTGCAAAATTTATGGCATTGGTTAGTGGCTTATGGTGTATGTCGAATGTATACAATGGTGTTCATGGGAATGAAGTGGGTAAATATCAACTAAATTATTACTTGATCTATACAATTAGAGGAGTTATAGGTCAAGTGATCAGAAGTCTAATTTCATTCATAAGAAGGGAACCATCAGTTCTCAATCAATTCCCAAACTCGAGCAGTTTACAGACTCTTTAAGAGCTCCTTGATAGAGAAGGAGCTCAGGTCCCCTCTAGTAAGAACACTTCACACTGCAGAAGGATATACCATTAGTATATTTTCAACCTTCCCAATCATTATGTGGTGCATTAGGGAAAACAAATCTAATGTCGTTAGATGAATTAGGGAAAATAAATTAATCAGAATGGTGAGGGTTCTTGTACACGAGTTCAAAACTGAGAGTGATTCCAGAAGGTTTGGAACATAGGTTAGGTGACTGGCACAGTTTTAGGTCATTGTCTTACAGTGGCTTCAGTAGTTTCCTAAACCCATCTTGATGTGAATAGAGATACTCAGCAACTGGAGGAATCCCCACGTTTGTTCCACGATGTGCGAAATGAGAGTTGAAATGGTGTATGGAAAGACCAAGTGGAAGCTACCAGAATTATCTCTTCTTGCAAAATCCTAAACCAAAAACAATTCTTTGAGAGCTTTCAGAGATTAGTGCCATCATCAAGGAGTTAAAAGATACAAGGGTGATGATTCCCACTACATTCTCATTGAGTTGTCCTTCTTTGGCCTGGGCAGAAGGCAGACGGATCATAGAGAATAACTATGAATTATCATAAGCTTAACCAGGTGGTGATTCCAAGTGCTGCTGCCATTCCAGATGTTTTTATTGCTTGAGAAAACTAATTTTTCCCTTGGTATTTGGCGTATAGCTGTTGATGTGGCAAATATCTTTGCCTATAAGGGCCACCAGAAGTGATTTCTTTTAGCTGGCCAGGTCAGTAATATATCTTACTGTGCTCCCTCTGGGGTACATCAGCTCTCCAACCCTATGTTATAGTTTGGTTCATAGGGATCTTGGTTGCCTTGGTCTTCCACAACACAGCACACTGGTCCATTACATGCTGACATTGTGCTGATCGCACCTACTGAGTGTGAGATACATCCACTTTAATCATATTGGTAAGGCATTTACAGTCCAGAGAGTGGAAAATAAATGTCACAAGAATCCAGGGGTCTTCTGCTTCAGTGAAATTTCTAGGGATGTGTTTGCTGTGTAAGGCATGTTGAGCTTTTTATTCCATTGTGGTTGTTGCATCTGATCCCACCTAAAACCAAGAAAGAGGCATATACTTAGGCATATACCTGGTGGGCCTCCTTGAGCCTCAGAGACTATATATTTCTCATTTGAGTATGGCACTCCAGCCCATTGCTGAGTGGCTCCCAAGGCTGCTACATTTGAGTGGAGTCCAGAATGAAAGAAGACTCTGCAACAGGTCCAGGCCACTGTGCAGGCTGCTCTGGCACATGGGCCACAAGATCCAGCAGATGCAGTGATGCCTGAAGTGACTGTGGCAGATGGGAATGCTGTTTGGCTCGATCTCCTAGGTGAATTTCAGCCCTGGTCATTAAGATATTGGAGCAAGGTCCTGAGAGCTCCTGCCAGTAACTTCCCTCCTTAGGCAAGACAGCTTGTGGCCTGCTGTCAGGCCTTAGTGGGACTGAATCATTGACCGTGAGCCCCCAGTGATCATGTGATCTGAGGTGCTCATCATGGACTGGGTGCTATTTGGTCCTCCAAGCCATAAAGGTGGGGGTGCCCAGCAGTATTCCATTTGGGGCAATCATAATCCCAAAAGATGCAATCCTCAATGCCACAGTCCTGAATATTGACATCCTGAAGTATCAAAATCTCTAAAGTCTAAAATCCTCAAAATCACAATTCCAAAAGATTACCACCCCAAAAGTTTAAATCTGGAGAGCCAGGACCCTAAAACCTGCAACTTCCAAGGGGGAAGAAGGCTATATTAAAGAATAGAGGGAGGGGAAGGGACTGACCATGCAATTTAGCAACAATGAAACCTTCAGTTTAAGAATACACCATCTAAAAAGAGAGAATACATCATCTGTCTGCACTGGCATTTCATCCAGCTAATGAAATCCCAGACACTTCTAATGGATTGAAGCTGCATTTGCCTGCAGAAGTCACTGAGATTACAGATTGGCTCCGATGTACTTACGTGTGAGGTAGGGTGAGGAGACACTTGCACAGTGGTGTAGCTCTTTGCTCTCCAGTACCGCTTCTGTTAGTGAGCATGGGGAGTGGGTTTCGGTGCACCCGAAGCAACACAAAAGTGCGGCATAGAAGGTGGGGAAACTTAGTAGGGGACCCCCCCCGTCAATGTATCAAATTAGAGCAAAATCTTAAAAAGAGCAGGACCAGGGAGAAAAAGAAAGTGAATGTATTATCTGAGGATAGCCATGCCCTAAAAGACAATAGGCAGCTAAGCATTATAATTCAAGACCTCAAAATAGAATGACCATGAAAGCCAGCCAGTTCTCAGAGAACACCTCCACGCACTTACCTGTAATCTATCCCTATAATACACTTCTCACACCTTAAATGTTATTTTTACTCCCCCACCCTTTTGGCACCCCCCACCCACTATTTTAAATCATCGGGATTATGTTTTCAAAATTTGCTATTTGGGTTTATGGTGTACAGGATTGGATTAGGATCTCTCAACCTAACCCAGCCTAACCTCATCTTTTTTTTTTTTTTTTTTTTTTTTCTAACCTCATCTTAATTACAACTTCATAGACCCTATTTTCAAGTCAGCTCATAATCTGAGTTCTTGGAAACATTTACTTTTTGAGGGACGTTATTCAACCCACTACACAGCAGAATACAGCAAAGATGCTGATACATTGCTTTCAGACCTCTCTCCTTCTCCCCCAAATCTGCACTCATGTTGTTGGAGTCTGTGCAGACAGCTCAGGGAAAGGCCCCTGTGGTTTTTAGGCCAAGAGAATTAGAATGAGCTCAAAAGCAGATGGCCAAGCCCAGTCACACCTTCAGGTGAGACCATGGCTAAGGATGATGGCTGGACTGCAGTCTCAGGACAGACCAGAAACCAAGTCACACAGCTAAACTGTCCCTGCACCCCTGATTCACAGAGACCATGTGGTAAGAGATGGTTGTTGTTCTCATCACTGCCTTTTGGGGTAATTTGTTACGCAGCTAGATTAGCTGCGTAACAAATTAATTTACTACTGAGCCAGATGAGAAGAGGATGGGGGTATTCCATCAGGAGGCAGAGATGCAGCAAAGGTCTCACATCGGGTGCGACCTGAGGCAGGCCAGTGGGAACATTCTAGAGAAGAGGTGGCAGGGCTGGCTGTGGCCCTTGAGGCTTCTTGGTCTGGCCTGGTGACCAGCGAGTCTTCTGTAGATAAGGCTAGTAGCATGGCATTTCTAGAATGAGCTGCAGATGGCGCCTCTCCTCTAACTTCCTGCACACTGCTAGGGAAAGCGGGCCCTGGCCATAGTTTGGAGACGACCCCGTTGCCCCTCCCCACAATGCCTTTGTTTATGTCATGTTTTGTTTTTTTTGGGTTCCTCGTTTACAGTCACCAGATGTTAGCCGCTTTCCACCATGCTGGCTGGTGTTCATAACGTTCTGGCAGAGAAAAGCTGCACGGCATTGCAGAATTATAAATGACTCCATTAAGAGAGGTGGTTTTGCTAAAAGGTTGCCTTCGTCCCACCTGGTCCAGAGCCTGGCTTGCATGATCGATGGCTCCACAGCCTTCAGACACATCTTGAACCTCAGCACATTTTTAATGCCTCCAAAGTTTCCAATTAAAGGCAAATGGTTCTTGGCAAAGTCTGAGGCATTTTTACTAACTAAAATAAATACCTGGGCAGGCTTCGCGGTGTATGACTTCTTCACAAGGCTGAGGATAAGTAGTTAGGAGTCGGGGTTAGGGATGTGTCAGGAACAAGTAGCATGCTGAGCCCATGAAAGTCGCCCAGTAAGTGGTGCTGGGTGAGGCTCCTGGGTGCCAGGGCCGGGGTGTTGCGGCACATGAAGGCATCTGAGTCTTCCCAGGCACCAGGTGAGGCTGTTGCTAGACTAATGTCAGGACTCCCACCTCTACTCCAGGGTTCTATGCCAGCTGTGCTGAGCTCTGCTGTGTTTGATTGGGCACTGAGGGCTCTAAAGGTCCTGAGAGGGCATGGATGGATCAGGAGTCAAGGGCTGGCCCTCGTGGCTGTTATTCCCTCTGCGTGTGGCTCTCTCCTGTCATGTCCCCTGTGCTCAGAAAGGCCAGGCAGATGCCTTCTCTCTCAGCTTCCCACCACCCCTGTTCTTCAGAGCTAACTCATAGCAGGCTGGAGTCCTGGAAAAGGATCAGTTCCTGAGAGTGCAGGGTTCCTTTCTGGGAACAAGAGTGACCTTGGCTTTGCAGCACTTAGTCCCAGCTCCTGGAAGACTCAGCAGGGCCCCTGGGCCAGGTGGGATGGCCCCCTCCCTCTCTCTCCTGCCCAGGAAGTTGGGCCCAGTCTCCCTCCCTGAGGCTTTGCCAGACCTAGTGCACAGATACCAGACACAGCTCCCCAAGGGGCCACAGATCCCACTCAAGGGGCTAGATGGGCTAATGGGGCCCAGTTAGGGGTATCCAGGAGGCTTATTTATGGAGCTGACCTAAAAAGTGGCAAGGGGTGGTGGGGGAAGCCTATTTCAGGGCACATACATGGTCAGCATGTGTGGCTTGAGCTAACAGTAGGAAGAGCTGTCCCCATGTGGTATTCCACATTTGTCTCACCCCCCGAGAGCCCAAGCATCAGTGAATGAAGGCCATGTGCATGTCAGTGCATAGAGAGCGCCCAGTTCCAAACTGGGGGCTTGGTAAAGTTACAGGACCTCCCTGAGCTCAGAACTCTGGACAATGCCATGAGTGGTGACACTGTCTATGGCAAGCTGGGCTGGGCAGGGGAGCTGGGATCGTGCAGGCAGCAGACAGCCTGAGTCCTCCATTCTCACGTCCCCTGGAGACTCCACTGACTGAGGTTTGTGAATGGCACAAGTCCTTAGGAATGGGCTCCTGGGACCTGCCAGTGGAAGCCCATTAGGACCTTCCCACTACCTGCAGTAGGAATGCAGTGACCATGGGTGACACCCCACAGAGCTAGAGGGAACATGTGACTGTCCTCAAAGACTGCCTAAGCCATGGGTACCTTCATCTTCACTCACCCTCTACAGATGGCCATTTTCTCATCATGGAGTGTCACGGGTTGGATTGTGTCCCTCTGATAAAGATACACTAGAGTCCAGCCCTCCAGGACCTCAGGATGCACCTTATTTGGAAGCTGGGCTATTGCAGATGTGATTAGTTAAAATGCAGCCATAAGGGGCTGGGGATATAGCTCAGTGGAATAAGCGCCTGCCTAGCAAGCGCAGGGTCCTGAGTTCGATCCCCAGTACCGCCAAAGAAAAAAAACAAAAAAGAAAAAAAAATGCAGCCATACTGGAGTAGGACACACACACACACACACACACACACACACACACACACACACACACACGGCCATGTGACCACAGAAGCAGAGAAAAAACACAACATTACCAAGGCCTGCCAGCCCCCACAGAAGAGGCAGGAAGGGTCCAGCTTGATCATACACCCAGCCTCCGTTCCTGTGAGAACAAATTCCTATTTCCTGACACGTCAAGTGTTTGTTGCTTTCATGTCAGCACTCCCAGAGACTCACACACTGAGTACATCATGGAATAAAGTTAACACTGCCTGACATCCTGCCACCCAGAGAAAATCACAAGTTTAGATGGCAGTTTCTGTGCACAAAGTTCTTTCCCTGACTTACAGCACTGAAGTACTGAAGTGTGCTGTTTGGGCTGCACTGAGACCTCCTCTGCCACTGGTGGACATGTGGACATGTGCACGGGGATCCGCAGGATGATTTTAGATGTATACACAGCGTTCCATTGTGGACAGAATACACTTAGCAAAGTTGCTGTTGGGGGACTCTGGAGTTGTTTTCTTCCCTTCCTCCCTCCCTCTCTTCCAGCCTCTCACCCCCCGCCCCAGCCCCACTCTTGCTCTCAAACTTCTCTGACTCTTCAAAGAAGTGAGAAAACACAGACCTTTCTGATCACAAATGTTTTTAAATGCCTGAGTATTAATGACTGGTTAGTATGTGTGCTGGTGAGCAGAGGGCGATCCTTCTTGTCTTAAATGAGAAAAAGTCATAGGAAAAATGGGCTTTGTGTTGTCAAACATTAGCCTGAGCAGACACCCTCTGAGTGCCCGACTCTGGGGGCTTCCTGAAACCAATTGCATTTTTCCTGATGGAGTGTGTTTAACGTCAGCACCCTGAGGAGCTTGGCTGAGAAGAGCCCCAGATGCCAAATATTTACACAGCCAACCCCCGAGCCTCATGGAAATGACTCAAGAACATTGTTTTCAGTTCATAAGACATGGTGATGAATAGGAGCTGTGGCCTTTCTAACACTCATTTCTGGACAGTGGAAGCTTGGGACTGGGTTCCTGAGTGGGGTGCAGCCCAGAGGGTTGACTGGACTGAATTTCAATCCGGGTTCCAACTTCCTTGCTGTGTGACCTTACATAAGTCACTGTAGCTTCTGAGCTGAGTTTCTTTTATGAAATCCAAGTTAAAATGATGCCCCTTCCTAGGGGTGTGGGAGTATGAATTATAAAGAGTATAAACTTCTCTCTGCACAGAGGCCTTCCAGGTGGTCATGTGGGGACTCGGGATGGGCTCCTCTTGTCTGCTATGGATATTTCTGCAGAGCTACTCTGTCCCACCAAGGGTTAAAGCAGGTGGTGGAGAAGATCTTAGGCAAGCAACAGACCAATAGGAGGTATTGCTGACGTTGTCTTTCATGCTCAAATTTCAGCCACTTTCAGCTAGTGATGGTCCTCTATCCAACCCCTCTATCCACCATCCAACCCCTGCCCAAGTCCTCTTGGCCTCATTAGTCTGCATGCATCTGCCAGTACATTTCCACTTGAGGATTTCTGGTTTTGTGAGGTCTGTTCTGCCTTGTGAGACAACAGAGTGCCTGAGGCTTAGTGACCTCCAGGGCCATCCCTCAACCAATGAATGATGGAAACTGGTAGAAATGTGCTCCAGTTCCATGGTTGCTTAGACTGAGCATTTCTAAGGGCCCTGTTCTTTACTGGCTCCCAGATTTATCTAGTAGAAATTAAGCTCTGGTTGCCTGAGGTGGGCACTTTCTGGACAACAGAACTTCTCTTATTTGCCTCCCTTCATGCCTCACATCCATAATCTCCTTCTGGTGGTTCCTGAAATCACACCTCTACTAAGTGACTAGAACTGTAATTCTTGTGTGTAGGTGGCTTCTGGAAGAACCAAAAGAGTTGTGGCTTCTTTACCTCTGAGTCAACAAAACAGTGACCCAAATGGCCTCTAACGGCCGCCTTCTTCTCAGTAAATTGTATTCCATCCTTCCAGTTGCTCAAAGTCAAATTCTGGAATTATCTTAGATGTCTTTTTTCCTTGTCCTCCACATATGACCCATTACCAACACCCTGCTGGCACTAGCTTCAAAAGCTATGCAAAGTCTTTGCAGATCATAATCATAATTCCAAAAAGCAATCATAAAGTGAAAGTCTTAAGGAAAAAAGAAACTGAACAGAACAAGGATAAGACAAACAGCAGCTCTCTTGTCAGAACCTATGCAAGCTGTAAAATAATGGGGCACCATCTTTAAAACACTGGCAAAAAAATCAAACTGCCAAACTGGAATTCTATACCTAGTAAAAGTAGCTTTAAAAGTGAAGGCAAAGACAATACTAATTGCATGTGACATGTGGAGCAACAAGAACTCTCATTCACTGCTGGTAAATGTAAAATGGTGTCTTAGTTCTTTCCTCATTGCTGGAACAAAATGCCCAACACTCACAAGCTAGAGGAGGAGATGTTTGTTTTGGCTCACAGTTTGCAGAGGTTTCAGCCCAAGGCAGGGCAGGCAGCAAGAGCTCAAGACATGGCAGCAGGAAGCAGAGAAAGATCAAGGGAGAAGGAAGGATATGCACTTCCATGCCATGCCCCCAGTAGCCTGCCTCTTTCCATGAGGATTCGTCTCCTAATATCACATCCAGCTATAAATCCATCAGTGCACTAATCCAGTGATGAGTTCGACACACCCATGATCAAGTCACCTCCCCAAATCTCACCTGTGAGCACCTAAGGCTTTCCAGGGATGGGATAGGGGCATCTAGGTATAAGCCTTAACAAATGGTTTCATTACTGTGGGAGAAAGTCTGGTAGTTTCTTAGAAAATTAAACATACTCCTACTATGTGACCCCCGCCCCCAAATTCAAAGACCTGAGCTGAAAGCATGGCCACATGAAATCCTGTGCACATATATTTATGGCAGCTATATTTATAATTGATCCAAACTGGAAGAAGCCAAGGTGTCATATAGAAGGTGAATAGATAAACTATGCTACATCCTTGAAATGTAGTATTTTTCAGCATGAAAAGGAATAGGCTATCAAGACACTAAACCTCATGCAGGAGATCTACATACACCCTGTGTATAAAACAAGCCAAGCTGAAAAGAGCACATCCTATATGATTCCAATTATATTGCATTCTAGGAAAAGCGCAGCTATGGAAACAGTAAACAGATCAGTGGTTGACAGGGAAGAGGAGGAAGGGAGAGATGAATAGTCGGAGCACAGGGGATGTTTAGAGCACAGAAATTATTTTATATAACACTATAATGATGAATAGATACTCTTATTCACTTGTCAAAACTCAAGAATGTATAACATCGAGAGCGAAGCTAATATAATCTGGCTGAAAATTACTTGTTAATTTTGGCTGATCAATTAATTATAACACATGTAGCATATCCATGGAAGATGTTAACAATGGAGGAAACAGTGTTTGCAGAAGGAGGAGGCCTAGAGAAACTCTGTACCTTCTGTTTAGTTTTTCTATAAATTTAAGATGGAAACATTTTTATTGACAGTTTAGGTTTAGACAACTGTGGAGAATACAAAAATGTAAAATCAGACAATGGAGTATAAAATCACAGCAGAAAGATTAATACTCTTCATTGTCATCCTCCTCCTCAACACTATCTATTCCAACCTCCTTATAAACCTTCTCAAGGGCAACCATGTCTTCCCGGGCCTCAGCAAACTCCCCTTCCTCCATCCCAGCACCCATGTACCAGTGAACAAAGGCATGCTTGCCTTACATCAGATCAAACTTGTGGTCCAGGTGAGCCCAGGTGTTGGTCTAATATCCGTTTCTGTCCAAGGTGAACAGCTCTGAAAAACGAGGTACCCATGGATGAATAAAAAAGTAAGAAGAAAAAGAAATACAAGAGAGACAATGTTCTGGGATCAAAGGGCTTACAGTTCTCTTGTCTGTAGCCCCAAATCACCTTTTCCGTAACCTTTTATTGGCATAAAACAAAAGAGGCAACTGGGCTAATGGGTGAATATCAATCGTTTTAGCCAGAACAGTGCAACTCAGTTACCATAGGCCTGAGACTTGACTGGATAGCCATCCTGTCACCATTCCTTTTCTACATAACACAGCAAAACATTTAGTGTGGGCGCCAGGGCTTACAAAGCTTTTGTTAGACTTCCTCCAGAACACAACAACCTAGGCTAGGTTATACCTAAGGCAATACATTGAAAGATTAACTAAAGAATATCCTTCTCCACACCCAGGTCTCAGTTATGGCTGTGGTATTGCTCAGCATGCACACAGCCTGCTGTACTTCGGCCAGGTCTCCACCAGGCACTGCCATGGGAGGTTGGTGATTAATGCCAACCTTGAGGCCAGTGGGACACCAGTCCACAAACTAGATGCTGCACTTGGTTTTGACGGGGGCAGTGGCATCACTGTCATCTTTGGGGATCACGTGACCATGGTACAACAGACAGCAAGCCATGTATTTACCACAGCAAGGGTCACATTCCACCATCTGGTTGGCTGGCTCAAAACAGGCATTGGTGATCTCTGTTACAGTAAGCTGTTTGTGGTAGGCTTTCTCAGCAGAGATGACAGGGGCAGATGTGGCCAGAGGGAAGTGGATGTGGGGATAGGGCACCAGGTTGGTCTTGAACTCTGCCAGATCGACATTCAGGGCTCCAGAAAATCTGAGGGAAGTGGTGACAGAAGACACAATCTGGCTAATAGGGTGATTCAAGTTACTGTAGGAGGGGGAGCTCAATATCAAGGTTGCTACAACGGACAGCCTCATTGTCTACCATGAAGGCACAATCAGAGTGCTCCAGGGTGGTGTGGGTGGTGAGGATGGAGTTGTAGGGCTTTACTACAGCTGTAGATTCAGGGGGCTGGGTAAATGGAGAACTCTAACTTGGACTTCTTGGCACAGTCAGAAAGGTGCTCCATCAGTAGGAGGTGAATCCAGAGCCAGTGTCCCCACCAAAGCTGTGAAAAACTCGGAAGCCCTACAGACCTGAGCATTGGTCAGCCAGCTGCTGAATTAGCTCTAAGACCAGGTCAATGATCTTGCCATTGGTATAGTGCCCATGAGCATGGTTATTGGCAGCATCTTCCTTGTCTGTGATGAGCTGATCAGCGTGGAAGAGCTGATGGTAGGTACCAATGCACACTTCATTCATGACCGTGGGTTGCAGGTCTAAAAACACTGCCCTGGGCACTTTTTTGCTAGCACCAGTCATGCTGAAGAGGGTACTGAAGGACTCATTTCCACTCTTAATGGTCTTGTCACTTGGCATCTTGCTATCAAGCTGGATGCCATATTCCAGGTAGTGGAGCTCCCGCAGGCATTGCTAATCTGGACACCAGCCTGGCCAACGTGGATGGAGATGCACTCACGCATGATGGGGACTTGTTGGATCCAAGGTTGGAGAAGGGAAGCAGAGTAGGGAGGGCTCCCAGTGACAAACTGCAAGGAGTCCGGAGGGAGAAGCAGTGCCATTTTCCTATAAATTTAAAAATTCTTTAAAAAATAGAGCCCACCAACAATGGATTAAAGACAGATTTTCATTTTCTGTTTCAGCAAGTAAGGAGCTTGGAAGTCATTACTTCTGTCCCCACAACAAGCATGAGCAAACTGAAAACCAACAATTCTTTACAAACCCACTAGAGAACTGAATGTATAGGGCAAATGGCTATCTGAAAGCTGGAGCATCTTATGGATGCACAGAATCACAGCTCACCACGAGCTCAAGTCATTGTTACACCACAGGAATACTTGGAATTGCTAGTGAATGTGAATGGGCTAGTGAGGTAGGTAAAAACAACTGGGATCCTGACTCAATGGGTCACCACTTTTATGATTTTACTTCTTAGGGTGACGATCTCAAATACCTTTGTCCTTCCAGAAGGGAAGATGAAAAGTAGCCAGTTTGAAATAATGAACAGAAAATTTTGTTCTCCTTAGCAAAGTCCTGCCCTCAAAGAAAACCATCTTCCCAGAACCTAAACAGCTTGTGCTTTACCAGAGCCTCACTGACCTGTGAGTATAAAATACCCAACTCCAGTCCCCTAGAGCCCCCCTTTTCCACCTAAGAGAGGGGCTAAGAAGCAGTTGCAAAGGTCACCACCTGGGGACTTAGGCTCAAGAAGAGAGACGCCTATCCTAATACTGTAGAATGCAATGCTTCTCCTCTGCCACATTTCCCCAGTGCTTATAGAGGGTTCCTGTAGAATAACAGGGGGTTACAGTAAAAAGAATGCAAGGCTCAGACCTAGTTAGGAAGTCTAGCACAACCCAAAGACCACAGGGGAAACAAAAGCAAGGACAATGCAGGGCACTGATGCTCTAACGTTATGGCTAGGATGCATAGCAAACACCGGTTAATTCCTATACAGAAAAATGAAAACCTCACACTAAAGATCTATTTATCTAACTGCCATATATTATGTATCTTTCAACATAATATTATAAAGGCAGACAAAAAGACAGAAATAGTCTGAAGTGAGAGCAAGCATCAGAACCAGATTCAAATATTGTAGCGATTTTGGCATCATCAGATCAAGATAGTTTAAAATAAACATGATTAATAGGCAAAGGGCTCTCATGGGAAGTGGGCAACATACAAAAGCACATGGGTGATGAATGCAGAGAAATGGAAACTCTAAGGAAGAATCAGAAAGGAATTCCATAAACCAAAAATTTTTGTAATAAAAAGGCTATTTCTGATTGAATCATCAGTGGACTATATTATTACCAAAGAATCACCGACTTGTAGGTACACAAATAGAATTGCCCCAAACTGGAAGCAAAGAGAAAAATAATGAAAAATGGGATAGAATAGCCAGGAATTATACAGGAGCTACAAAAGGCATTCACTATGCATAATGGAAATAACAAAATGAGAAGAGACTGTCAGAAAAACATATGAAGTAATAATTAGCGTGGATATTCTACAATTAATGACACACCAAATCACAGGCCCAGGAAGCTCAGAGGACACCATGTGAGATAAACGCAAAACAAACAAATAAACGGACAACACCCTACACTGGCCAAATCATACTCAAAATGCAGAAAATCAAGGATAAAGAGAAAATACTGAAGGAAGCTGGTTGGGGTAAATTTACCTCTGGAGGAACAAAGATAAGAATTCTACTGGACTTCTCTTCAGAAAGCAAAGAAGTAGGAAGTCGGCGAAGTAAAACACAGAAAATGTTGAAAGTAAAATCTGCCAAGTTAATATTCTGTATCTAATGAAATTAGTATTCAAAAGTGAAAAAGAAATAGAGATCTTAATCAGGAAGTAAAAATTGAGGACTTTTTAACCAGTTGATCTCCTTAATAACAAATGTTCCTGAAAAGGAGAAAAGAGATATAGGTCAGGAACTTGGATCTACATAAAGAAATAGTGTTACAGAAGTAAAAATGAAGGTAAATATTTTTATTTTATAGAATATTTTAATTTTTTAAATTTTTAATTGATTTAATAGAAGACAATTTGTTTGAAACAAAAATAGTAATATATTTAGCAATTACGTCTTTTGGGTAATTAAAATGAACAACAGCAACATTAAAAGGGTTGGGAGGGAAGAATTAGGATGCTTTGTTATGAGCTACCTGTACTACCTGTGAAACAGTATAGTGTTATTTGAAAATGGACTTAATTTAGCTGTAAATATATATTGCAAATTTTGGACCAACCACTAAAAAATTTTTGAAGCAGTATAATTAAAATACTAAGAAAGGAAAGAAAATGGAATTCTCAATTAAAACTCAAGCAGACAGAAAAAAAATAGAAGACAAAAACAAAACAAAAGAACAATGGCAATGAATTGAAACACAAGGATAGGAGACATTAATCCAACTGTATAAATAATTACTTTATGTGTGTGTTATCTAAATAGGCCAATTAGAAGACAAAGAGTACCAGAGTGTATGAAAGGCCAAACCTAACAGTATTTGGTTATCAATTTGGTTATTAACTCTAGGAGTCTTTTGGTGGCGTTTTGGGGAGTCTTCTACGTAGAGTATAATTTCATCTGTAAATAATGATAATTTCACTTCTTCCTTTCCTATTCTTATTATTTTATTTCTCTCTCGTCTAATTGCTCTGGTTAGTGTTTCCAGAACTATGTTGAAAAGGAGTGGTGATAGCAGACATCCTTGTCTTATTCCTGATTTTAAAGTGAATGCATTCAGTTTTTGTCCATTTAGTATGATGTTGGCTATTGACTTGTCATAGATGGCTTTTATCAGATTGAGATAAAGACCATGTATTCCAATGTTCTGTAAGTTTTTTTTTTATTATGAAAAAGTGCTAGACTTTATCAAAAGCTTTTTCTGCATCTGCTGAGATGATCATGTGATTTTTTATCTCTGGCTCTGTTGATATGATGTGTCATATTTATTGATTTGTGTATGTGGAACAATCCCTGCATTTCTGGGTAATTTCTACCTGGTCCTGGTGTATAACCTTCTTGATGATTTGTTGAATTCTGTTTGCTAGTATCTTATTTAGGACTTTGGCCCCTATGTTCATTAGAGAGATTGGCCTCTAGTTCTCTTTTTTGGTTGGGTCTTTCTCTGGTTTTGGTATCAGGACAATACTTGCTTCCAGGAAAGAGTTAGGGAATATTGCTTCTCTTTCTTTTTCATTAAAGAGTTTGAAGAGTATTGGCATTAGATCTTCTCTAAATTTCTGGTAGAATTTAGCAGTGAATCCATCAGGACCTGGGCTTTTCTTTGTTGGTAAGTTTTTAATTACCTTTTCAATCTCATTGGCTGATATTGGGTTATTCAGAATTTTTATATCTTCTTGATTAGGCTTTGGTAATTCAAATGTATCTAGGAACCTTCCATGTCTTCTGTGTTTTCCTTCCTATGAGAGTAAAGATTTTTAAAGTAGGTATTGATGACATTCTGAATTTTCACTAACTTCATCCTTATCATTCCTCAGCTGCATGAATTTGAGTATTTTCTTTCCTTTTTTGTAAGATTGGTTAATGGTTTATCAGTTTTATTTATTTTTTCAAAGAACCAATTGTTTGATTCATTAATTCTTTGTATTGTTTTCTTGGTTTCCATTTTGTTAACTTCTGCTCTGACCTTTATGATTTCCTCCCTTCCATGGGCTTTGGGTTTGTCTTGTTCTTCTTTTCCAAGAAGCTTGAGATGTAACATTATATTCTTTATTTGTGCTTGTTCTGTTTTCCTGATGTACAAATTCAATGCTGTAAATTTCCCTCTGGGGACTGCTTTCATAGGGTCCATAGGTTCCTGTATGTTGTGTCTGCATTCTCATTTAACTGTAGATATTGTTTAATTCCTTCCTTTAATTCACCTGTGAGCCATTGGTTGTTTAGGAGGGTATTGTTTAATTTCCATGTATCTATGGAGTTTTTGCAGTTTCTTTTGTTATTAATTTCTAATTTCATTGTAATATGGTCAGATTTTATACATAGGATACTTTCAATTCCTTTGCATTTACTTAAGCATGTTCTGTGGGCTAGTGTATGATCTATTTTAGAGAATGTTCCATGTACAGCTGAGAAGAATGTGTATTTTGATGATGTTGTATGGAACAGTCTAAAAACATCTACTAAGTCTGTTTATTCATAGGTTTGGTTCAGCTCTGTTATTTATTTGCTGATTTTGTGTCTAGTTGATCTATCTCTTTGGGAAAATGGGGTATTGAGGTCTCCCATTATAATTGTGCTATTCCTTATTTGATTTTTAATGTCTAAGAGTGATTGTCTTATGTATTGGGTGCTCCTGTATTTGATGCATATATATTTATGATTGTTATCTCTTCCTCTTGAAGTTTCCCCCTAATATATGTAGTGACCTTCTTTATCCCTCTTGATCATTCTTGGTTTGAAGTTGACATTGTCTGCAAATAGAATAGCTAGCTATTCCTGCATTTTTCTGGGTTTCTGTTGCATGGTAGATTGTTTTTCCATCCTTTGATTTTCAATCTATGAATTTCTTTTTTGTGTTAAATGCATTTCTTTTATACAGCATATTGTTGGATCTTGTTTCTTGACCCACTCTGCCCATCTGTTTCTTTTGATTGGTGAATTGAGGCCATTTACATTGATAGCTATAACTGATATGTATTGACCCACTCTGCCCATCTGTTTCTTTTGATTGGTGAATTGAGGCCATTTACATTGATAGCTATAACTGATATGTATTGGCTTACCTTGGTCATGGTATTTTCCTGTTGTTGGTTCCCTGATTTTCCTCTCTGCTTAATTGTTTACCCTGCTTGGTGGTTTCTTTCTGTTGTTGTTTTTGAAATTGTGGTAAATCTGTTTACAATATCTTTTAGTACTCTTTGTAGCACTGGTTTGGTATTCATAAATCTCTCCAGTTCTTCTTTGTCATCGAAGTATCTTACTTCTCCATTAATTTTGAAAGATAGTTTTACAGGGTACACCCATCTGGGTTGGAAGTTGTTTTCTTTCAGGACATGAAATACTTCACTCCAAGCTCTTCTTGACTTGAGGGTTTGTGTTGAGAATTCTGCCATGATTCTGATGGGCTTTGCTTTATAGGTGATCCTTTTCTTTTCTCTAACAGTTTTTAATACTTTGTTCTTGTGCTGAATTTCTGGGATCTTTATTATATGTCTTGGTGTAGTTTTATTTTGGTCATGAAGTTCTAAATGCTTCATTTATTTGTATGTCAAATTCTGTAGCCACACCTAGGTAGTTTTCTGCCCTTATTTCTGTGAAGAGTGTCTTTTACTTTTCTTATTTGTGCTGTCACCAGCTTTCTCATTGACTCCAATTAATCTTATGTTATTCTTCTTTGTTTTATCTTGTAGCTGTTGGGCTAATTTTTCATGGTCTCTTGATAATTTTAAGATGTCTTTCTTTTCATTATCACTAGCTATAATTCTGTCTTCAAGATCTGAAATTCCATCCTCTCCTTCATTCAACCTATTGCATATACTTTCAATGGAGGTTTTAATCTCTTGGATTTCTGTTTGGATCTGTTTCATGGATTCCATTTCTTTCCTGTGCTGGACATTATCAGTTTCCTTCATTTTTCTAAGCTCATCTATTCTTTTATCTGTGTCTTCTCTAATATCTTTGATTTTAAGCATCATTTCTTTCTGTACCTGAGAGATTATTTTCTCCAGAGCCTTTTCCACTTCTGCTATCATTTCAGAAAGTTCCAGTGTTTGATTTGCAGTTTCATCTATCTCCTTGAGTTCTGGGCTTGTCCTGGGTGGGCTGGGGGTCTGGGTCTGCATTTTACTTCTGTGTCTTGTCATTTTCTATTTTCTCTTTTATATTTTGTTTTCTATATTGATACTTGCCAGTTTTTTTTTTAATCATATATAGCTTTACCAATAGTACTTAGGTTTCCCTATGGGATATCTGTTCTTAATGACATCTTCTAGATGTAGGTGGTTTCTCATAGCTATCCCAAAGCCCTAGCTCCCCAATTTATGAAGGATGCAAGATTGCTATTTGGCTCAGCTCCTAATCCTTTGGTACTGGGCTGTGGTGGTGATTATGGCCTCATACAGTTGCAGTGTTATCATATGGGGAGAAAAACTGTTTAGAACATGTATGACTATGTGAACTATGGTAACAGTTACCCTGTTACCTCTGATCGCATGAGTAAACTCTAAAATTATGTAACACAGTCAGTCACATACTGTGCACTTGTATGTAGTGATTTTCCCCTTCTGTTAGGAGCAGGGGGTTAAGATGGTTAGGGGATGGGCTAAAGTGATGAGTGAGGTCAGGGATGGAGATTAAAAGATGATCACCCAAGTTTTGGGAAACTGGAGAACACAGGGGGGAAAGGATAATGTAGAATACCAAGGAGTAGTCAGAAAGGGCAGAGGCAGTGTTTACTCCCTTGAAAGTTTAAATTCAAGAAGTAGTTGAAGAAAGACAGAAAGTGGGTCTATAGAAGAGAAGGAAAAAAAAAGTAAGAAACCTAAACATTTCAAAAGAGAAGGGAAAAAGAGAATGAAAATGAACAGCAGAGAAGAAAGAAAAAGGAGATGAGAGAAAGACAAGAGAGGAAAAAATAAAAGAAAAAACCCCAAATACAAAAGTAACTACTGAACACAGAAGAAAACAAGATGGCATTCAACCAGACAGGAGAGGGATGGCCAGTCAGAGAGACAGGGAGAGTGAAAGTAGTGAAGTACCTCTGGGGCTCACAGTTCTGTGATAGTGTCTGTGTATAATCCCAGAAATGTGCTGGGTACGGGGTCTTGGCCTCTGGGTACCGATCTTGGCCTCTGGATGTGGGGCCTGAGACAAGACTTCTGCTGGTGGTGTTCTCCGGACTCCAACTGCTGGCTCCTCGCTGCTGCCTCAGACATTTCCACACTGCTGGTCTCACCAATTACTCTGCCCTCCAAAGGCATGTGTGCACCCAGACACGTGGGACCCTGCTGTTGCCCTGTGTCTCAGGTCTTGGGGTTCCTGTCAGTCTGCTCAACAAAAGTGTTTGTCCTTACCCTCTTCTCAAAGACCCCACTGTTCTCAAGACAATGGAGGAAGCACAGAGTGCAGACTCGCCCTCCACTCGCAGGCCCCACTGTCCCAAAGGGAATCCGTCTTCCCTTGAGAATTAACCACTATTCTGCCTTTATGATTATGGATAAATGTTGCCTTTCTTAAACATCATATAAACAGAATCTCACATACATGTATGGCTGTGTGTACACATATATGTATGTACTGTACGGGTATGTATACGTATATGCATATTTCTACCTCTACCTGTCACCTATCCATTATCTAATCTGTCATCTGTCTGTCTATCTTTGTAAGGTATATACATAGTGTGGTCACAAAA
Organism: Dinomys branickii; assembly: GCA_004027595.1. Taxonomy (NCBI): domain Eukaryota; kingdom Metazoa; phylum Chordata; class Mammalia; order Rodentia; family Dinomyidae; genus Dinomys; species Dinomys branickii. The sequence continues at coordinate 21,523 of PVLD010015488.1, read as the reverse complement.
TAAGGTAAATATCTACACGAAAAAATTTATCATGTTATGCTCTCAGTCCTCCTGGAAATACCCGTTTGCTTCAAATAGCTTATCCCACCATTCTTGCCAATTTGGAAGCAGTTTGGAAATCTTTCATAAGCGTCTTTTGCGGCTGCGTCAGTGTCCCAAATCTATTTGAAAAGTCCATGGAAATCTCTTTCAAATAAAAATAAAGACAGTATAGTGTGTCCTATCCACCTTATTCAACAGACTTGACACTCTACGACTTCTCTCTCTTCCCCAAAGTAAACATGATCATAAAAGGTAAACACTTTGACTCAATGAAGGACACTGAAGCAGCCATGAGAGCACAAGTAAAGATACTCACATGAAAAACATTTTAAATGTAAATATTCACTATGTTTTGATCACACCTCTAAGTATTTATCCTCCCTCTGCCTATCTACATACTTTCTAAAAGAAAACTAAGTCGTGATTATAAACAAATAAATAGGAAAAGTATATTGAGACAAAAATTAATTTAAATTGGATCATAGTCCTATTTTTCCTGTAAAGAAGTATGAACCTCCTAGACAATGATGGAAAAGAAACTAGATGACCTTCAGCATGGCAGTGACTCCTTCGATACACAAAGTCACAACCTGTAAAAGAAAAAATTGATAAATTGACTTCATTAAAATTTAAAAATTCCATTCTTTGAAAGGCATTATCTAGAGAATGAGAAGACAAACCCAAGACTGGGAAAAATATTTGTAAATGACCTATCTGATCAAAGACTGTTACATAACATATGCAAAGAACTCTTGAAACTCACCAGTAAGAAAGTAGCCCATCTGAGAATGGTCCAACTACCTTAAAAGATACTTCACTGATGAATATATAAAGACAGTGAATGAGCATATGAAAGGATATCATTAGGAATTGGTCATAAGTCATTAGGAAAACAAATAAAAACAACAAGACACTATTATCATATATCAGAATGGCCAAAATCAAGAAACTAACAACAACAAATGCTAGTGAGGATGTAGAGAAATGGGAATTCCTGTTGCTGATGGGAGTGCAAAATGGCCCAGACACTCTAAAGGACAGTTTTGCAGTTTCCTATAGAGCTAACATATTCTCACTACTCAACCAGCAATCACACCTCCTTGGTGTCTACCTAAAGGGGTTGAAATCTTATGTCCAAACAAACCTGCACACATATGTGAGTAGAAGCGTTGTTCATAAACTTTATTGAAAATTTGGAAGCACCAAGATGCCTCTCAATAGATGAATGAATGCAAAATGGTACAGCCATGTAATAGGCTATTATTCAGTACTAAAAAGAACTATTAACTCGTTAAAAGACCACAAGGAATGTTAAATGCATATTACTAAGTGAAAGAAGCCAAACAGTTTGAATCCAACTATAGGCTGACCGTTCCTAACTCAAAATCTGAAACGCTCCAAAATTTTAATTCTTTGCATCTTTCATGATGCCACAAGTGAAAATTCTACACCTGACCTCATGTTCAGTTGGAGTCAAAACACAAGCACACTAAAAGTATTGTATAAAATTATCTTCAGTCTATGTGTAAGAGGTACATATTAAACATGAATGAATTTTGTAGTTAGGCTTGGGGAGGGTCTCATCCCCAAGGTACTTCACTATGTCTAGGCAAATATTCCCATTCTGAGAAAACTGAAAATTTGAAACATTTCTGGTCCCAAGCATTTGGGTGAGAGCTGTTTACCCATCCTATACATGACATTCTGGGAAAAGCAAAGCTAAGGAAGCAGTTAGAAAAGAAGTGTCATATTAGTGGGAAGGAAAGGATGAATAGGTAGAGCTCAGGGCTTTTAAAGCGGTGAAACTACTTTGCATGATACTGTAATAATGGGTACATGTCATTATGTTTGCCAAAAGCTTAGAAGGTACAACATCAAGAATGAGCCCTAATATAAACTATTGACTTTAGTTAATAATACTGTATGAAAACGGACTCATCATTTTTAAAAGAATGTACAACAACATTGCAAGATGCTAATAAGAGAGGAAGCTGTGTTTGGGGGAGGAGTGGTGGTAAGGGAACACTCTCTATTATATGTTTAATTTTTCTATAAACAAAGTTACCGTAAAAACTTCAAGTCAGTTACTTTAAAGGCCAAAATCTGATCCCCAGTGAGTTCCTTGGGTCATGGATTAGGTTTGCTTTCTAAAAGTAATACTGCCCTATACAACAAACCAGGGAGAAGAAAGCATTACTGATATTTAACTACTTGGTATTCTTGAATACCAATAGTCATTTTCATAGAAATATTTTCATTCATGTATACATATGAAGATACAGAAAATGGGATTTAGAAAAAGAAAAAAGAAAGCTAAAGGTGGACTAAATGAAGGAAAAATAAAAACTTATTTTTTATCATCCATTAATCCAAAACATGTCATTTGTTTAATATATTTTGTTTAAAGTATTATTATTTTAGTAAAAATTTATTGAGCAATTATAGCTTATAGATAGTGGCAAGACTATCATATCACAAAGATGGGAAGATGGAATTGAGAATACTCTGTTAAAGTCACCTGTAGTAAAGGTAAAGCAGAGTAGGTAGACTTAAAGTATTGTATTGTACACTCTGAGACAGCCAATAAAAATTTGAAAAGGTTTAATGGGTACACTAGGGGAAGAAATAGAGTGTAATCACAAAACACTCCATTAGAACCAGAGAAGGGCAAAAGGGAGCGTCCAATAATGAATAAAAAAAAACAGAGCTATTGCTGGTATTAATCCAAATGTATCAATAATCACTTTCAATGTGAATGGTCCAGGGTTACCAGTTAAAGACAATGCTTGTCAGAGCGGGCAAACTGCATGTAGACTACAGGAGACCTACTTTAGTTACAATGATACTGATGTGTGGAAAGTAAAGTGATGGAGCAAATATACCACGCTAACACTAATCAAAAGAAACTTTGGGATGACTACAATAATTTCAGACACAGAAGATCTCAGAATAAGTATATCCTTTGGGGCTAAAAGGGGGAAATGTATACTGGTGAAGGGGTCATTTCTCTGAGACGGCATAGCACTCCTGTTATGTATGTACATAACAACACATAATCAAGTACACAAGGAAAAAAACTAATAGAACTACAAGGAGAAATAAATAAATCCATTATTATAGTTAGCAACTTTGACTTCTCTTAAGTAACTGATAGACCAAGCAGGCAAAAGTAGTAAACATGTAGTTGACCTGAATAGGATTATTAATTGATTTGATATAATTAGTATTTATAGACTACACACAGCTATAGTATAACACACATCCTTATCAATTTCACATGTAATAGTAACAAATTAACCACACCTTGGAACACAAAATATACCTTATGCACTTAAAAACTGGAAGTCACACAAAGTATATCCTCAGATTTCAATAATTAAAGTATAAATCAATAACAGAGATGCCAGAAAATATTTGGAAATTAAACAGCACTTTTATACATGGATTGAAAATGAAGTCTCAAGAAAAATCTATTTTGAATTCATGAAAATAAAAATACATGAGAGGCTACAAAAGGAGTGTGCTTAGAAGGACATTTATAGCATTAAACTTTAAAAAATATGTAGTTCACATCAAAAAATAGTGAAGTAAAGTGAATTTAAGTCTGAAGCAAGTGGAGAAAACAATAAAAACCAGAGTAGAAATAAATAAAATTAAAAACAAAGAAGCCCCAAAACTGGGTCTTTGAAAATGTTGATAAAATTAATAAATTTCTAACCAAACTAACCTAGAAAAATGAGAAAATACACGAATGTCCAACATCAGAAATAGGATGAGGGTCACTAGTACTGACATTAAAAGGATAATAAAAGTACTAAGAACAATTCTATACTCACACATCTACCAAAAATCACACAAAGAGAAACAGATAAGAGAAATAAGCAATCTGGATGTTTATAAGTACATACTAACAAAACTGAATGATTAATTATAATCTTCTAAATCAGAAGGAGTTCACTGGTGGACTCTACCCAAACAACCAAGAAACAAATGATACTAACTGTGTACAACTCTTTCAAAAAAGGAGGAGAAGGAGGAACACTTCCTAACTCATTCTATGAAGTCCGCATTTGCCCTCATCCAAACTACAGACCAATATCTTTCATGAGTATAGAGGTAAATTTCTTAACAACACATACATTAGCAAATCAAATCCAACAATGTATGAAAATAATGACCAAATTGAATTTATTACAGAAATGTTAGTCTTGTTCAACATTAAAGGAATAAATCAGTGACTCCTACTATATCAACAAACTAGAGAAGAAAAATAATGTAATCATATCAATTGATGCATAAAAAGTATTTAACAAAACCAACACCCACTTATTTATATTTAGTGTATTTAGCAGAATAACCTCTTGGTCAACTAGGAATGGAAAAGAACTTCCTCAGTGTGATGAAAAATGTGTGTAAGACAGCCACAGCTAACATCATACTTAATGGAGAGAAATTAGATGCTTTCTCCCGAAGATTGGGACTCACATTACATTATTTCAACAATTCCTATAAGGCTATAGTAATCAAAGCATCATGGGTGCTAGTTAAAATTACATGCTACTTGACTGGGTCATGGGGTGGCCATATGTTTGGCGGAACGTTGCTCTGAATGTTTCTGTGAGGATGTTTTAGATGAGATTAACATTTAAGTCATTACACTGGGTAAGGCAGATGGCGCTCTCTAATGCAGGTGGGCCTCAGCAGATCAGTTGAAGGCTTAAATAGAACAAGAAGGTTGATTTTTTCCCACATAAAAGAAAGCTCTTGCCTGTATTTGACTGGAACACCCGCTTTTACCCCAACCCTTGGGCTTAAACTGAAATATAGGCTCTTTCTGGGTTTCACATCTGTCAGCTTTTGGGCAAGAATGACACCATCAACTCCCTTGGTTCTCAGGCTTTCAGACCTAAGTCTGGGACCAAACCATAGGCTCTGCTGGGTCTGTAGCTTGCTAACCCACCCTGCAGATATTCCTCCCATAATCATGTGATCCAGTTCCATATAAGAAAGTCTCTCTCTGCCTCCCTCCCTCGCTGCCTCCTCCTCCTCCTCTCTTCTCTTTCTCCATTCTGTCCCTCCATTGTCTCCCCTTATTCTGTCTCCCCACTACCCTGCTCTCCACGCACGCACAGAGACTTGTGGGAAGGCACACATCAGCAAGTGGGAAGAGAGGCATCCCAGAAAACAACCTTGATCTTGAACTACCCACTTCTAGAATTGTGAGAAAATATATACAACCTTGAATTTGTTGATAATTTTAAATAAACACCAATAATATATTCCACATGAAAGAAATTGATAAGTTGGGCTTTGTTAAAATTAAAAACTACTGCTCTGTGAAGACAGGATTTTTTTAAAAGACAAATTATAGACTGGGAGAAAAATCTATGAGAAAGATGTATGTGGTAAAAAGAGGTATCCAAAACACACAAAGAGCTCTTAGAATTAGACAGTAAGAAAGGACTTGATTTAAATATGGGCAAAAGACCTAAGCAGAGCCCTTCTGAAGGAAGTTGTACATATGATGAATAAGGGTAGGAGAGGGATGTTCAAATTTACCATCAGGACATTGCAGATTTTAATAACAGTGAGATATTATTTCATCCCTCTGAGAACGGTTGAACAGAAGCCTACTGTACCAACCCCTAGTGAGGATGTGGAGTCATAGAAATTCTCCTTCATTGCTGGAGGGACGTAAATGCTGCCATTTTGGAAATTGGTGGTTTCTTATGAAACTATACATGCAGAGAATCCATACTCTGCTTCTAGGCACCATTGGGGTAGTGACCCTGAGTCCTGGGAAACCTGGGAAGATTTGAAAACAACAAAACAAAGGAGGAAAATGCAACCTCAGACCTCCACCTCACTCAGAACGAGTTGAGGAAACATTGACAGAAGAACCTGAAACTCAGACACCTGAAACTTTTGAAGTGGTAGCAACTGAAGTAAAGAAATCAACACATCAGGCTATGCAAGAAATCAGATCAGAAATAATCTCTCAGGTAAAAAAATGGCAACCATAATGAAAGAATAGCTCAACATATGAAAAGAAGATATAGATTAGAAAATAGAGGATAATAGAAAAATTATGGAAACCTTGAATGAGCAATATAGGAGAATATTAGAATGCATGAAACAGATTAAAAGAGATATCCAAGAAATCAAAAATTCCATTAGAGGCTGGAAAAACTGCTCAAATGAAACTGAAGATAGATTTTCAGACCTTGAAGCTAGAGATCATGAAAGGAAAGGTCACTTAAAAAGTCACAAGGAGGCAGGAGATAACAATTCAAGAGCTGCAAGATTAGGCAAATAAAAACAATATAAATTGATAGGAATCAATGAAAAAGCAGGAGGCAAAATGAATGACATAAAAAGACTATTTGCAAAAGTCTTTTTAAAAGTTTTTTTTTTTGTTTTTGGAACTGGGAATCAGGACCTCATGCTTGCCAGGCAGGCACTGTGCTGCTGAGCTATATCCCTGGCCTTATTTGCAGAAGTGATAGCAAAACATTTCCTAAGCATGGGAAAAGAATCTGACAAACAGTTAACTGAGGTACATAGAACTCCAATTAGCCATAACCAAAATAAATCTAAACCAAGAGACATAATCATCAAGATCTCAGAAATTCAGCACAAGAACAGAGTATTAAAAACTGTCAGAGTAAAGAAACAGATCACCTATGAAGGAAAACCCAGCAGAATCACAGCAGATTTCTCAACACAAACATCAAGTCAAGAAGAGCTTGGAGTGAAGTATTTCAAATTCTGAAAGAAAACAACTTCTGACCCAGATATTTGTACCCTGAAAAACTATCTCTCAAAATTGATGGAGAAATAAAAAACTTCCATGACAAAGAACAACTGAAGAAATTCATGACCATCAAACCAACTGTATAAAGAATACTGAAAGATATTCTAGAAAGAGATAAAAGTGACCAGAATTACAAGAATAATAATAGAAAAGAAATACAAAGCAGGGCAAGCAATTAAATGAGGGAGAAGGACAGGGAATCAACAGTGGGAAAATAACACAACAGAGATAAACTAATACATGTTAGTAATAACCATTAATGAAAATGCCCTGAATTCATCAATCAAAAGAAACAGATGGGCAGAGTGGATTGAGAAACAAAATCCAATAACATGTTGTATACATGAAATACATTTAACTCAAAAGGAAATTCGTAGACTAAAAGTCAAAGGATGGAAAACAATATCCATAGGACAGGAATCCAGAAAAAAGCAGGGATTGCTATTCTGTTTGCAGACAGTGTAAACTTCAAACCAAGAATGATCAAAAGAGATATATAAGGTCACTATCTGTTAGGGGAGAACCACAAGAGGAAGAAATAACAATCATACAAATATATGCACCAAATGTAGGAGTGCCCAACTATATAAGACAAATTTCAACAGACATGAAATATCAAAAAGCACTAACACAATTGTAATGAAGGTTTTAACACCCCATTGTCACAAAGCTATAGATCAACTAGACAAAAAATCAGCGAAGAAATAACAGAATTAAACCAAACTTGAGAATAAATGGGCTTAGTAGACATACAGACATACAAGTTCCACCCAACAACATTCAAATACATATTCTTCTCAGCTGCACATAGCCCATTTTCTAAAATAGACCATATATTAGTACATAGAATATGCTTAAGTAAATGCAAAGGAGTTGAAATTATCCCATGCATCTTATAGGACCATAGTGCAATGAAATGGGAAATTATTGACACAAAAAATTGCAAAAGCTCCATAAAAACATGTAAACTAAACAACACCCTCCTAAACAACCAATGGGTTACAGATGAAAGTAAAGAGGAAATTAAATAATATTTACAATCAAATGAAAACGCAGACACAACCTACTGGAACCTGTGGAATGAAATAGAAATAATCTTCAGAGGGGAATTTATAGTGGTGAATTCCCACAACAGGAAAACAGAATGAGCACAACTAAACAACCTTATGCTATACATCAAGTATCTAGAAAAAGAAGAACAAGTCAAGCCAAAATCCATATAAGGGGGGAATTACAAAGATCAGAGCACAAATCAGTGCAGTTGAGACTAAGAAAACAGTACAAAGAACTAATGAACTGAAGAGTTGGTTCTTTGAAAAATACATAAAATTGATAAACCCGTAGCCAATCATCAAAAAAGGAAAGAAAAACTCAAATCCATGCAATAAGGTACGAAATGGGTAAAAGCAATATAGATTCTGTAGAAATTTGGAAGATCATCAATACTTATTTCAAAAATCTTTATTGTCATAGGATGAAAAACAGAAGAAATGGACAGATTCCTGGATACATATGAATTACCAAAGCTGAATCAAGAAGATATAAAAATCTTAAATCCTAAAACCCAATATCAGTTAATAGAATAGAAAACGTAATTAAAAACTTACCAACAAAGAAAATCCTAGGTCCTGATGGAGTCACAGCTGAATTATACAAGAAATTTATTGAAGCTTTAATGCTAATTCTCCTCAAACTCTTTAATGAAATTGAAATGAAAGGAATTCTCCCTAACTCATTCCTGGAGGCAAGTATTACCCTGATACCAAAACCAGAGAAAGACTCAACCAAAAAGGAGAACTATAGGCCAATTTCCCTAATGAACATTGATGCAAAAATCTTCAATGAGATACTAGCTAATAGAAAGCAGAAAATCATCAAGAAGGTTGTACACCATGACCAAGTGGGATTCATCCCAGGAATGCAGGGATGGTTCAATATATAAAATAAATAAATGTAATGCACCATATCAATACATCCAAACACAAGAATCATATGATAATATCAATAGATGCAGAAAAAGCATTTGGCAAAGTCCAACAGCCATTCACGATAAAACCCTAAAGAAAATCAGAATAGATGGATTTTACCTCAATCTGAAAAAAGCCACCTATGACAAACCAACAGCCAACATCATACTAAATGGACAAAAACTGAAAGCTTTCACTTTAAAATCCGGAAAAAGACAAGGATGTCCACTGTCACCACTCTTATTCAACAAAGCTCTGGAAACATTAGCCAGAGCAATTAGACAAGTGAGAGAAAAAAAAAAGGATTATGGATAGGAAAATAAGAAGTGAAATTATCATTATTCACAGAAGACATGATACTCTACATGGAAGACCTCAAAAACTCCACCAAAAGACTTCTTGAATTAATAAACAAATTCAGTAGCATAGCTGGATACAAAATCAACACTCAAAAATCAATAGCATTCCTATACACAAACAACAAACACACTAGGGAGAAAGTAGGAAAAGTACACCTTTCACAATAGCACCCAAAAAACTGAAATACTTAGGAATCAATCTTACAAAAGAAGTCAAAGATCTATGCAGTGAAATTTACAGTACTCTTGAAAAAGAGATCAAAGATTTCAGAAAATGGAAAGACATTCCTTGCTCATGGATAGAAAAAACCAACATTGTGAAAATAGTCACACTCTCAAAATTGTTACACAGATTTAATTCAATCCCAATGAAAATACTATGAGTATACCTCACAGCCCTAGAGAAAACCTTCCTAAAATTCACCTGGAACCATAAGAGACCCAGAATAGCAAAAGCAATCCTAGTCAACAAGGCAAAGCAGGAAGCATCACAATCTCTGACTTGAAATTATATTATAAAACTACTGTGATAAATCAGCATGGTACTGGCAAAAAAACAGACCTGAGGATCAATGGAACAGCCTAAAAGACGCAGCCACAGCCACAAACACACTCAGCCATCTTATCTTTGACAAAGGGGCCAAATATGTTCACTGGAAGAAAGATGGCCTCTTTATTAAATGATATTGGAAAACTAGCTCTCCACATGCCAAAGACTAAAACTAGACCCATGTCAATCACCATGTACTAAACTAAAGTCAAAATGGATCAAAGAACTAAATATTAAAATATAAACACTAAGTTTACTGGAAGAGAAAGTAGGTAGAAATCTTGAAGACATAGGGGTAGACAGAGAGTTCATGAACAAAAAGCCAAACTGCACAGGAAATACATCAAAGAATAAACAACTGGGATCTCATTTTATTAACGAAGTTTTGCACATCAAAAGAAATCACCAGCAGAGTAAAAAGAAAGCCTACAAATTGGGAAAAAAATTTAGCCAACTTTCCCTCAAAGGACTTCTATCTAGAACATATAAAAAATTCTTAAAAATCAGGCTCCTAAAATTAAAAAAGACTTAATCTAAAAATGACCATCTAAGATGAATACACAGTTCTCAGATAAAGAAATACAAATGGCAAATAAATACATGAAAAATGTTCAACATCATTAGTCATTCAAGAGATGCAAATTAAAACAACACTGCGATTGCATCTCACCCCAGAAAGAATGGTTATCATCAAGAGGTCAACCAACAATAAATGCTGGAGGGGCTGTGGGGAAAAAGGAACCCTTCTCCACCTTTGGTGGGAGTGTAGCCTCATACAACCACTGTTGACATCAGTGTGAAGAATCCTTAAAAAACTAGGATTAAAACTAACTATAAAGAAAGATAATCTAGAGGCTTTTATAGGTAAATGGACCATACTCATAAGTGAACTAAATCAGATGTACATGTGTAAACACAGCATTGTCTCCCTAGTGTAAGAACCTGAAAGAGTTAATAAAATTTGAAAGGTACAATAGATATTGTGAAAGGGAAAGAAACTGCTCAAAAGGGAAGAAGAACTGGGAAGAGGAAAAAGAGAAAAGAAAGAAGGAAGGGAAAAATATATACACACAATATAGCTGAGATAATTGTGCAACTAATTTCTTTGGTTTATCTAAAGGAACATTTAATATTTAATTGTTTGATCAATCTTGCATACCTATATCTGGTAATCTGAGCAACTACTAAGTAATACAACAACCATTGTTGATTTCCTATCATCTTGTCTTCAAATTCTGTATCATTTTTACTGTTTTTGTCTTGTTTTTATTTTGTTTTTAATCTTTTCTTTTTTAAAAAAGAAATTAAACATGCTTTTCCCACTTGAGCCACAAGCATATTCCCAGGCTTTATCTAAATAACATGAAAACTTATGTCTACACAAAAACTTGTATGTTTTGGGCTGGGGATATAGCTCAGTGGCACAAGTGTCTGCCTGGCTAAATGCTAGGTCCTAAGTTCAGTTCCCATGTACCAAAAAAACCTTGTATGTTTTATAACCACTTTATTATCCATAATTCAATACTGGAAGCAACAAAGTTGTCTTTCAATAGATGAGTGGGTAACCAAATGGATACATCCACAAAGACATATTATTTAAAAAAAAAACAAAACAAGAAATGAACTCTCAACTATGAAAAGACATGGATGCATTTTAAATGCATATTGCTAAGTGAAAGGGGTTAGCTTTTAAAATGTATAAAGTCTACTATTTCAATTATACAAAATCTGGAAAAGACAAAACTATAGAAATGGCAAATGAATCAGGGATTACCAAGAATTTGGAGAATGTAGTGGGTAAATAAAGGAAAAACAGAGAATACTGTAGAGCAGGTAGAGTGGTCTACATGGGATATTGTGGTGGTGAGCACAAGACAAGAAACATTTTTCCCCAGGCTATAGACTTTACAGTACAATGAGTAAACCTTAATGCATGCAAATTAATAAAAGTCATTTAGCAGGTGCAGGATTCCTGAGTGGAGTGTAGACTGTGACAAGAAAATATAAACATATTAAACATACACAAAACAACTTATGAAGGGAGTGGGGTAATAGTAATTTTAAAATTAGCAAAAATGTGAGATTAACTGCAAAAGGAGCTGACCAAGTGCTGTGTTCTAGTTGATAAAATCATCTCCTATTGAAGTCTGAGCTAACATCATAGATCTCAGAATGGAACAGTCATAAACAGATGGCCAGTAGTGAGAGCCACAATTCTTACTGTTGGAATGGTAGATTATGAATGAGCAAGGAGAAGAGGCTAAAATGACACATATGGAAATGAATTAAGGTTGCTGACCTGAGTAGCTATTTAGCCCAGATTGGCCTTGAACTTGTGATCCTCCTGCCTCTGCCCCCCGAGTGCTGGGATTATAGGTGTGTGCCACCACAACCAGTTTATATCTATTTTCATCAGGGTTTTTTTTTATTATGAAAGATGTTGGATTTTGTCAAAGACTTTTTTTTGCATCTATTGAAATGACTGTGTGATTTTTATTCTTCATTCTATTTATTTGGTATATATCATGTATTTATTGATTTACATATTCTTTGTACCATCCTTGCATCCTTTACATAAGCCAACTTGATCATGATGTATTATCTTCTTAATGATTTAATGCATTCTGTTTGCAAGTATCTTATTGAGAATCTTTGCATCTATGCTCATCTAGTATATTGGCATATAGTTTTTTCAGTTTTGAGTCCAGAAAGGTTTCCATAGTAGGGTAATACTGGCTTTATGAAATGAATTTGGCATTATTTCCCTTCTTGTTGGCCATTTGTGTGTGTTCTTTGGAGAAACATCTATCCAAGCCTTTTGCTCTTTTTAATATTAGATTGTTGTATCATGTTGAATTATAGACATTCTTTATATATTGATGATACTAATTCCTCATCAGATGTATAATTTGAAAATATTTCTGATTTGATAGGTTGTCTTTTTAATTCCTGTTAGTGTCATTTGATGCACAAAAGCACTTCATTTTTATGAGGTCCAATATTTCTATTTTTGTTTTGTTGCTGAACTTTTGACTTGAAATCTATAAAATCATCACAAAGCCCAAAATCATGAAGGTTTTTCCTAATGTTATCTTCTACAAATTTTATAATTTTGGCTCTTAGATAAGAACTGTGGTCCATTTCAAGTTAATTTTTGAAAATGCATGTGGATGTCCAGTTTATCCAGCACTGCTGGCTTAAAAGACTCTTCTTTATGCATTGTATAATCTTGGCACACTTCTCAAAAATAAAATGATTGTGTAAGTGGGGCTTTATTTCTGAGTGTTCTAGTCTATTTCACTGGTCCATATATCTACTCTTTATTGTTCTAGTTACTGTAATTATGTAAACTTTAAAGTTGGGAAATGTTAGTCCTCCAACTTTATTCTTCTTTTTAAGGTCACTGCAATTCTATACGAATATGATGATCAGTGTCCACCTTTGTATAAAATAGGGTGTTGGAATTCTGATAGAGAGTGTATTGAATTGAGGAATCTCTGTGGGTAGTATTGAGGTATTAACAGCATTAATTCTTCCCTCTGTGGATACTGGCTATATCTCCAAGAATTTGTATCTTCTTTAATTTTGTTCAACAGTGTTTAATAGTTTTTGTATATAAAACTTCCACCTCCTTGGTTATACTAGATCTTACATATTTAATTCCTTCATATGAAATTGATTTTTTAATTTACATTTTGGATTATTTGTTACTAGCATGTAGAAACACAGTTGACATTTGTGTATTCATCTCCTACTATGAAAGTCTCTGAATCTATTAGCTGTAGTAACCTTCTTCATTTTTTGAGATTTTATACAGATATTATAATGTGAAGAGGGGTAGTTTTCTTTCTTTCCTATTTGAAGCTGTTGATTTTTTCCTCTGTAACAGCTTTGACTAGAAATTTCACTGCAATATTGACTAGCAGCAGTGAAGTTGAACATCCTCGTCTTGTTTCTGGTCCCTTGGAGCAAACTTCCAGTCTTTCACCTTTGAGTATGATGTTAAGTTTGAATTTCCATTAATACCGTTTATCACATTTAGCAAATTTCCTCTCTTCCAAGTTTTATGAGTGCTTTAATCATGAAGGGGTATTGAATCTTGTGAAATTCTTTTTCTTCATTAACTGAGGTACTCCTGTAGTTTTGTTCCTTCATTACTTTAATGTAATGTATCACATAAATTGGTTTTCTTATGTTAAACAGCCATTACTATTCCGGGATAAATCCCACTTGACCACAGTGAATGATACTTTTTTTTGTCTTTTTGAGACAGGGTCTCTCTAGGCAGTTCAGGCTGGCCTTGAGCTCACTTTGTAGCCCAGACTGGCCTTGAACTGGCAGTGATCCTCCTGCCTCAGCCTCCCCAGTGCTGGGATTACAGGCATGTGCCACCACATCTGGCTAATGATACTTTTAATACACTGTTAGAGTCAGTTGGCTAACATTTAGTTAAGGATATCAGCATTTATATTCATAAGAAATATTTATCTGTTGTGAAATGTTTTTCTGGCTTTGGTATCAGGGTAATGCCGGCCACACAGAATGATTTAGGAAGTGCTTCCTATTCTACTTTTTGAGACGGACTTGTGATAGTGCTTGTTTAAGTGTTTGATGGTATTTACTGGTAAAGCCATCTGGTTGAGGACTTTGCTATGTTCAGTTTTTTCTGTTTGTTCTTTACTGACTACGGTTCCTTGCTTGTATCAAGTCTGGTGATATTTTTTATTTCTTCATGAGTCTGTTCACGTAATTAGTGGATTACCAGATAAATTATCCTCAAAAGGGATTTATCCATTTCTTCTGGGCTACCTAATTTGCTGGTGTCCATTTTTTTAAAAATCTTTTTTTTTTTTTTTGAGACAAGGTGTTACTGTGCAGTTCAGGCTGGCCTTGAGCTCACTTTGTAGCCCAGGCTGGTCTCAAACTCAAATGATCCTCTTACCTCAGCCTCCCAAGTGTTGGGATTACAGGCTTGTACCACCACACCCAGCCAAAATCTTATTTAGTTGTACTGAGTACTTTATTGCTATATGATCTTGTTTATCTCCTGTTAACTTTTTGTGTTTAAAAATCTATCTTGTTTGAAAGTAGTATAAACAAGGCAGCCTCTTTTTGTTGCTATTTCCATGAAATACTTTTGTGATAGCTTGTGTCCAGGTGCCCTCCCAAACCTCACACAGTCATAGCGGTTGCTTCTCAGAGATGGCTGGATCTAGAGTATGTGGTGCTGGGATGAAGGGTGTGTGAGTACCGAATCAGTCTATTGATTGGTTTAGCACAGTTCTCGCTAGGATTAAGGGTGTGAGTGCTATACCAGGCCGAGGCGGGTAGCTTGCGTAAAATATAAGGGACAGAAGGAGGGCTAGTGTGTTCTGACCTGCCTGCTTGCCTGTTTCTCCCCTGCAATGCCCCCTGCCATGTCACTTTGCCTTGGAGTCAGCCCACTGTGGACTGAAACCTCTACAAACTGTGAGCCGAATAAACCTTTCCTCCCTTAAATTTAGGTGTTGGGTATTTTGTTTCAGCAATGAGAAAAGTAACTAAGACAACTTTTTTCACCCTTTTACTTTCAAACTACTTATGTTTGGGGTTTAATGTAAACCTCTTATAACAGCACATAGTTGGATAATTTTATAAAAAATCCTTTCTGACAATCTGTCTGTCCATTGGATAATGTAACCTATTTACTTTATTTTTATTTTTAAATTTTTTTTTGGTACGAGGAATCAAGCTCAGGGTCTCATGCTTGCCAAGCAGCCCCTGTGCTGCTGAGCTACATCCTGGGCTCTAATCTATTTATTTGAAAGCAATTACATACAAGGAGAGACTTACTTGTCTCAGTTTTCTATTTGTTTTCTAAGAATCTTAAAAGCTCTTTTGTCCCTCCTTTGCAATATTACTGCCTTCTAACCCTTCTCCACTGTTGGCTGGGGTGAGACTGGTGCAACCATGGTGGAAATCAGTGCGGAGATTCCTCAAGGAATTAGGAGCAGAGCTTCTACTTGACTCAGCTATTTGCCTTCTTGGTATCTTCCCAAAAGAATTAAAAGCATCATACCACAGTGATAAATGCACACCCATGTTTATGGCATCACAGTTTGTAATAGCTAAATGTTGGAAACAACCCAAATGCCCACCAACTGATGAATGGATAAAAAAGACGTGCTTTTTAATACAACAGAATACTACTAAGCCATAAAGAAGGACAAACATGAGACATTTACAGCTACATGGATGGGCTTTGAGACCATATTTTTAAGTGAAATAAATTGGACAGACATGTGTAAATGTCACATTGTCTCTCTGGTGTGAGAAGTCAAAAGTGTAAATAAGGACCAAAAAGTATAATGGATATTGTGAAATAGAAGAAATTGCTCCAAAGGAAAGGGGAACTGGGACAGGGGAAGAAAGGAAGGGAAAAGAAAAAAATGAGAAAAGGGGAAAATGGAGACAAAGCCTTGAAAATAAGGGGGGGAGAGGGGTTGAAGGGAGGGGAGGGTAACAGGGGAAAAAGAGGAATCAAGATACATTATAAACAGGTACAAATTCCTTATGACAAATGTGATCATTACATGTATCTAAATGGTACCAATAAACCTAATAATAATAAAACTACTGCCCTCTTTTGTGCTTATTTTATTTTTCACAGTGAAGCATCTGATTCCTTTCTCAGCTCAGATCCTTTCAGGTGATTCTTTCTCCATCCTTGTGCAGTATCTTCTTGTGCGCCTGCCCAACCAAACTCTGCTGAATACACAGGGGACTGCAGCTTTCAGGGGTGCTTAATGTCTACAGAGGTGTTTTATTTATTTCATTTGGGTCTACAATAGTTCACGGCTTGCAGGAATTATTCTAATACTTCTACGTTGAATATATGGATATAAAATTATAGTTTTTCTTTATTATTCATATGATGTCTGCAGAATCTGTTATGATATGCACTATTTTGTCCTTGACATGGGTGATTCATATCTTGTACCTTTAAAAATTTTTTTATTTTAAAGAGAAAAATGGTTTAAAAAAGTGAAACAAGTTAGTAGCACAGTTACAATAGTTGACACATTGCATATTGTCTTCGTGTTAGTTAATCAGGAACGATAATTTGTCTAAACAATATTAGCACAAAGCATTCTTTTCAGGAACTAAGAGAAGCCAGCTGTAAAACTATCTTAACTATCTTCTGTATACATACATTTTTTCTTTTTCCTTTCTTCTTTTCCCCTTTTCCCCATTGCAATTTATCTTTTCTTTGCATACAGTTTTTTCCCAATTCACAATGGTGTATGTTTTGGATATTATTTTCTTGTTCAATTTCTCACAATACTGAGACAATATGGTGTTTACACGTACAGCTCTGATTTATTTCACTTATGATTATGGTCTTGAGTTGCATCCACTTACCTGTAAAAGTCTCCAGTTTATCCTTCTTTATAGCTGAGTAGTGCTCCATTATATTAAAAAAAAACATTTTTTTTATCAGTTCCTCTGTTGATGGGCATCTAGGTTGTTTCCAAGACTTAGCTATTACAAATTGTGCTGCTGTAAACATGGGTGCACATATATTGCTGTGGTATGATGTTTTTAATTCTTCTGGGAAGATATTCAGAAGGGGAATGGGATCTCTACTCCCAGTTTCTTAAGGAATCTCCACAGTGGTTCACCAATACACCCCCCCAAGCAGTGGAAGGGTTCCTTTTCTCCACAACTGCTCCAGAATTTGTCATCAGTTGATTTTTTTTATGATTGCCGTTCTTGCTGGAGTAAGATGCAATCTCAGTGTTGTTTTAATTTGCATCTCTCAAATGACCAATGATGTTGAACATTTTTTCATGAATTTATTTGCAACTTATATTTCTTCACCTGAAAAGTTTGTATTCATCTCAGGTGCCCATTTTTGGACTGGATCTTTGAATTTTGGGGGTTTGATTTTTTTCAATTCTTTATATGTTCTAGATAGAAGTTCTTTGTAGGACAGCTGGCTATAAGTTTTTGCCATTCTGTGGATTGTCTTTTCACTCTGTTGGACCTTTCTTTCATTGTGCAAAAGCTTTTTAATAAGGTGAGATCCTATTTGTTGATTCTTTGTAATATTTCCCTTGCAGCCTGGGTTCTGTTCATGAACTTTTTGCCTACACCTATGTCTTCGAGATTTTGACCTATTCTCTGTTCCAGTAGATTTCATGTTTCTGTTTTAATATTTAGATCTTTGACCCATTTTGACTTTAGTTTAGTGCATGGTGATAGATATGGGTCTAGTTTTAGTCTTCAGCTTGTGGAGAGCCAAGTTTTCCACACCATTTATTAAAGAAGCTATCTTTCTTCCAGTGGATATGTTTGGTCCTTTTGCCAAAGATAAGATGACTGAGTGTGTTTGTGGTTGTGGCTGCATCTTTTATTCTGTTCCACTGATCCTTAAGTCTGTTTATTTGCCAGTACCATGTTGATTTTATCACAGTAACTTTGTAGTGTAATTTCAGATCTGGGATTGTGATGCTCCCTGACTTGCCTTTGTTGTCCAGAATTGTTTTGCTATCCTAGGTCTTTTCTGGTTCCAAATGAACTTTAGGAATGTTTTCTCTAAATCTGTGAGATATGTTGATTGTATTTTGATGAGGATTGCATTAAAAATGTATAGCAGTTTTGGGAGAATGGCCATTTTCACTATGTTGGTTCTTCCTATCCAAGGGCAAGGGATATCTTTGCATTTTCTGATATCCTCTTCAGTCTCCTTTTTTAGGGTACTGTAATTTTCATTAAATAGATCGTTTACATCCTTTGTTAGATTGATTCCTAAGTATTTCATTTTTTGGGTGTTATTATGAAGAGTGTACTTTCCCTAATTTCTCTGTCAGTGAGTTTGCTGTTTGTGTACAGAATGCTGTTAGCTTTTGAGCATTGACTGTCTCCTGCCGCACTATTGCATTTGAGTATTAAATCTACAGAGTTTTTGGCGAAGTTTTTGAGAGTCTTCTATGTAGAGTATCACATCATCTGCAAATAATGATAATTTAACTTCTTCCTTCTCTGTCTTATTCCTTTGATGTTTTCCTCTTGTCTAATTGCTCTGGCTAATGTGTCCGGAACTTCCTTGAATAGGAATGGTGATAGTGAACATCACTGTCTTGTTCCCGATTTTAGATTGAAAGCTTTCATCTTTTGTCCATTCGGTATGATGTTGGCTATTTGTTTGTCATAGATGGCTTTTATCAGATTGAGGTAGAGTCCTATTCCAATTTTCTATAGGGTTTTTCTTTTATCATGAATGGCTGTTGGACTTTGTCAAATGCTTTTTCTGCATCTATTGAGATGATCATGTGACTTTTGTCTGTGTTTCTGTTAATATGGTGTATTACATTTATTGATTTGTATATGTTGAACCATCCTTGCATCCCTGGTATGAATCCTACTTGGTCATGATGCATGATCTTCTTGATTTGCTGCATTCTGTCTGCCAGTATCTTTTTCTTTTTTTTAAGACAAAAGAATGGAGACATATGAACCAGAATAAGCCATAAACAATACAGAAAATACAAAATTATACAGAATATAGTAGGGAATTAGCACTGGATGTTGTATTACATAATGTTATCTTCACATTAGTTAACACAAAAACATTAAAGGAAATACCAAATTATAGAGAAGATAGTAGGGTATTAGCACTGGATGCTGTATAATATAAAGTTATCTTCACTTCTGTTAATACAAAAATGATTGAGGAAATACAAAATTATAGAGAACATAGAAGGGAGTTAGCTCTGGATACTGTCCTACATAGTGTTACCTTCACATTTGTTACTCAGTTACACAGATGATGGCCCATTTGATCATTCAATTTTTTTCCTCTCTCATCTCTGTTGCCCTACCACTCAATCAGTCATCTTCCCTGTGATAATAACTGTACTCCTGGGTTTATCTATATCCCTGGACTCTCGCCTTGGGAAGACATATAGCTGCCTCAGACTATACTATAACATACATAGGTGTATACAAACTGCCATGGTCAGAGGTGGAAAAGCACGTATGCTCACAGTGGACTGCCCGGCTCCGCCCCATTGCCATGCTATGGGTGGGGGCGGGTCCAGTCCATGGGCCGCCCTCAGCAGGGCCCACAGCAGAGCAGCCGCGGGGCATGTGCCCCTGTCGGGGTGCCCTCAGTGACCCATTTGTCTGCTGGGATCTTAATCAGGACTTTTGCATCAATGTTCATTAGGGAGATTGGCCTGTAGTTTTCTTTCTTGGTTGGGTTCTTCTCTGGTTTTGGAATCAGGATAATACTTGCTTCCAGGAGAGAGTTTGAAAGTATTGCTTCCCTCTGAATTTCTTTAAAGAGTTTGAACACTAGTGGCATTAGTTTTCTAAATTTATTGTAGAATTCAGCAGTGAATCCATAAGGGCCTAAGCTTTTTCTTTGTTGGTAAATTTTCAATTACATTGGCTGATATTGGTTTATTTAGAATTTTTATATCTTCTTAATATAGTTTCGGCAATTCAACTGTGTCTAGGAATCAGTCCATTTTTTCTGTTTTCCATCTTACTACAATACAGGTTCTCACAGTAGGTATTGATGATCTCCTGGATTTCTGTGGGACTTGTAATTTCCTTCCTCTTCATTCCTAATTACTTGAATTTGTGTTCTTTCTTTCCCCTTTTTGATGAGGTTGGCTAATGGTTTATCAATTTCATTTATTCTTTCAAAGAACAAACTTCTTGACTCATTGATGCTTTGTATTGATTTCTTAGTCTCTATTGCATTAATATCTGCCCTTATCTTTATAATTTTCTTCCCTATAGGAGCTCTAGGTTTGATTTGTTCTTCTTTTTCCAGAAGTTTGAGGTTCTACACTAGGTTGTTCATTTGAGCTCATTCTTTTTTGTGATGTGTGAGTTCATCACTATAAATTTCCTTATAAACTGCTTTCATTGCATCCCATAAATATGTTGTATTGGTATTATCATTTGTATATACTTTTAAATTTTGTCTTGAATTTCCTCTGTGGCCCATTGGTTGTTCAGAGGGGTGTTGTTTAGTTTCCATGTGTTAGTGTAGTTTTTGTGGTTTCCTTTATTATTTGTTTCCAGTGTCATTGTCCTATGGTCAGAGAGTATGCATAGGATGATTTCAGTTCCTCTGCATTTACTTAAACATGTTTTGTCAGTTAATATATGATCTATTTTGGAGAATATTCTATGTGTATCTGGGAAGAATGTATATTCTGATGTTTGGGGATGGAAGTCCATTTGTTCACAGGCTTGGTTTAGTTCTAATATTTCTTTGCTCATTTTTTTTGTCAAGCTGATCTATCTATTTACGTCAGTGGGGTATTAAGGTCCCCCACTATAATTGTGTTAGCATTTATTTGGCTTTTCATGTCAGTTAATAGTTGTTTCATGTGTTTGGTGAGCCTGGTTTTGGTGCATAAATATTTATAATTGTTATCTCTTCTTCTTGGAGTTTTCCCTTAATGAGTATGTAGTGACCTTCTTTGTCTCTTTTGAACAGTCTTGGCTTAAAGTTTTCATTGTCTGCAAATAGAAGAGCTACCCCTGTTTTATTTTTCTGGGTTCCTGTGACATGGAAAATTGTTTCCATCCTTTAACTTTTTTTTTTTAATTTCTTTTTTTTTTTTTTTTTTTTGCGGTACTGGGGATCGAACTCAGGACCCTGCGCTTGCTAGGCAAGCACTTATTCCACTGAGCTATATCCCCAGCCCCATCCTTTAACTTTTAGTGAATTTCTTTTTGGCTTAAGTGTATTTCTTGAATGCAGCATATTGTTAGATCTTGCTTCTTT
>PVLD010015487.1:0-48331 GCA_004027595.1 Dinomys branickii | reverse complement strand
TGGCTGTGGTTGTGTTGGGGGGGAGATGGCTGTGGTTGTGTTGTGGGGGGAGATGGCTGTGGTTGTGTTTGGCAGGGGAAGATGGCTATGGTTGTTTGTCACCTGATGCAGGGTTTCCAAACATCAGCAAATTTTACCAAATGCCCACTGGTGAACTACACTGTTTGCAAACGGAAGTGTTTGTGAACCGAGGCATTACTGTACATGTATTCCCACTCTAGGGCCACTATCTGGCTGCAATAGACAACCCACATCCCCTTAACCACTAACTTTAAATTGCCTTTGCATAAGACAACTCCTAGACCACCTATAAGTCTCACACATAAGGCCCTGACAAGGATATATGAGCATAGAGAAATCAAAGCCCACCAAAGCCACATGTACATACACATTGTTGCCTAGGTTAGAGTCCTATGGCCTGGGATCCATCTGTGACAGTCCAGAGAGCCAATAAGGTCGTGACAAGTTCTAGGTATGAACTTGGGAGGGAGGGTCTTTATCTCCTGATACACAGAAGGTGGAGACAAAGGCCCACAGGAATCAATCTTTCTGGAACCCCCTTGCCCCATCTCCAGAGAAGCTTTCTGTCTTCTGCTTTTTCCTTCTTACAAATAAAGTGTCCTTTTAAAAACTCCATCCCTTTAATTCCTCACTGGTGCTGAGTCTATGATCCCAATGGCTGCTCATTCCCGTGGAGCAGTGGTGCTCAACCCTGGAAGCACCAATCCCAAGTATTCAACTGTTCTTGCTCCTCTGAAAAGAACTTCTTCATTATTGGAGAGCACATGGAAATAATCATAAATCGATGTTCAAAATACAGCGACAGAAATATTCACAAATAAGAAGCACTCAGAAACATCTAATCCAGCCTATAGGATCACAGAAGGCCTCCTGGAGGAGGTGTGTTTATGACTGAGTATTAAATGGTAAAAAAAAAAAAAAAAATCAGCCAGGAATTGTGTTTATGAAACCAGAAGAAGCTTGTGGAGTGGCAAGAGATGGGGCGCAGACAGTAACAGGATTCGAGCGCTTTCAGTCTTGTGGATGGGCTTCAAGTTTAACCTGAGAATAACGAAGGTCAAAAGAAAGGTTAAGAACTCGAGTTGATCCTGGCCTTCTCTACATTTGGTCTTAAAAGTTTATGACTAGGGTGGAGAACAGTAGTAAAGTGAGGCAGCGTTGGCAGGGGCTGGGGAGGCATGCGTGACTGTGGCAGTCATCTAGGTCACTGGTACCACTGGCCCACACTGAGTTTTCCATGTCTGTGAGACGTTACCACATTTAAAAGATAAAGGAGGAAGATGTACAGCTTCTGAATATTGAGTGGACTGGGAGACACCAGGGGAAGAGGAGCCAAACGTGACTTTCAGGTTCTGGGTTTGGGTAAGTGGGTGGATGGCAGCAACTCAACTGAAGAGGAGCAAGATGGGGTGGGGTCAGGACAGACAGGGTTGAGGAGGTGCAGATAAAGATCCACATATAAGATTCAAGCTGGATACACTTGCATTTGAGATGCTCATATAGGTAAGGGAATTCTTCAGTATGGAATAATCTGTCTCAAGTTGATGGGTGTCCGTGGCATGGTGCCTTCTCCCCTGTATCAGGTATCTCACTGGTAGTGATAAGCTCATCCAAGGAGAACATGCAGCTGAGAAGAGCTACGAATGTGCCCGAGGAAGACCCACACTTACAGGTCAAGACAAAGAAATGAGAGGTAGAGGAGGGAAAAGAAATAGGTCAGAGAAGCGGTCTTGGAAACAATGTAGAGTGAAGTGATAATCCCAGCAAGGAGAAGAGGATAGGACCAGTGAGTTAATCATTGAAAAAGATCCTCTGGATTTAGCAATTGGAAAGTCATTTATAACCTTACCAAGTGGGTTTTAGTGGAGGCCTTGGACCAACAGCTAGGTAACTGTAAATTAAGGAGTAGATGGAAATAATCATGCTCTTTTGATGCAAAGCAGAAGAAAACAACTTCATGAGCCTTGTGGACTTTATTTATAGGATAAGTACAATAATTCCTTGCAGAATGTTTATAGGAATTAAAGAATGCAGACAAAGCATCTTAGCATAGTGCCAGACACGTAGGTCTTTACAAATGGCTAGGCTCAGGATACCTAAAGGGGCACCAAAGGAGAATGCCATCTGCCTTTTCTATATCTCTGAGTCAGGGTCTCAGCTGGCTTGGAATCCTCCTGCCTCAGCCTCCCAAGTGCTGGGATTATAGGTGTGCACCACCACTCCTAGCTATTATGGCTTTTGAATGACAGTCCTTCTCAAGCCTGGGTCAGACCATCCTCCTGTGCCTGGTCTGTATCACTGAGTGAAGACTTCTGAAGAGCTATGCCCCACCTGCTAGCCTCCACCTGGTTTGCCTAGATACCCCTAACTTTTGAGTTTGCTTTCTCTTATGACTTCTATGCCATCTCATCAACTGGTTGTGATCTCCCTATGCAAATGCCAAAACCAAACTATCTTTTCCTGTTGCCTGTGCTTTTCAGGTTAACCTTCAGTCTTTTGTGGAGTTACACATGATCATTCATGTCTGAGGATGAACTACTGGAAGAATGGACCTATTTATCATAAGCAGGTATGGTCTCGAAATGGGATTTTTCCCTATTGTATATTTGCCACTTAAATCTTTCATATTTAGTTATGGGAAGAAAAGCAAGCAGATAAAAACGTTTACTGGAAAGGTAAAAATAAACAGTGGGATGAAAGAAGTGTGATGGGCAAAAGAGAGACTTCTAAATCCTCTGCAGCCTGCAGCGACAGGACTGGACTGGGGTGGGAAGAAACTAGGGAATAAAACCGGAGTGCAGTACAGCCTTTGGTGTTCAGGTCAGTGTGGATAGTCAGTTACTCCAACCCCGTAACCTTCCCTCACCCTTCTTAGCATAGAATAGTTCTTTCCCTTTGCACCAACACTCCTAAATATTTATGTTTAGTGCTTTAGCACATCTGACATTTAGTTGTAACCCAGCCTCAATTTGGGGCAGAAGGCAGTAATAGGGAATTTAAACAGTGGAATTCCTTTTAAAACTCTTCTAATTCCACCAAGTCTAGACTGTCATACTGCAATTTTCAGAGCTCCCACATCTCCTTTTCACTTCCTAGGAATATATTTTTGGTTTTTCAATTTGTTTATATTTATTCCCTGGTGATCAAGTATTTAACCTCCCTTGACCACAATACTTTCCGTAGGGTAGCAGAAGATTAAAACCCTCACCTAACTCTGCCAAACTGTGGTCCTCCCGTAGTTACATATTTTTTTTCTTAAGAACTCTTAAGATGGAGAATCAGGGTTTACTCAGAATAGTCCTTTGTAGTTTTAAATTTTACCATTTGAAAACCAGAAACAATGCTGTAATAATGAAGATCTACATAGTTTTCAAATGATTTTGGTTGCCATCTTTCAATCACTGGTTAGCTCTTGTTAACTGGAGCACACAGTATGCTTCAAGGTCAATTTTATCCAAGACCTCTTTGATCATCCTACATAAACACCCTCAACCTTGCTCTTGATTGATGCATCCACTCTTTTAATTCAGAGCCCCTCTCCAGTAGACACTGCATCCCTACAGCCAAAGGTTTATGAAATCTTTGTCCCACTTTCCCTGCGCCCACAACTGAAGAGCCTGCACCTGAGCAGTGAACTATCTGAAGGTGGATGCTAAGTACCTCCAATAGCTATTTAAACCTGCAAATGTGCACTGATACATTAGTGCTAGCTGTTACTGGGACAAAAATACCTAAGTACATACAAGAATCAACTTAAAAGGTTTGGCTCATAGCTTCAGAGGTTTCAGGCCACTGTCACTTGACCTTGGTGTTTTGGGCCTGTGGTGGGACAGTCCACCATGGCAAGAGCACAGGAAGCAAAGGGAGGAGAGGAGGGAGCCAGCTGGAATAGCCTCTTCAAGGGCATGTCCCAGTGACAACTTCTTCCACTTCTCCTACTTCCAAAACTACAACAGTTCAAAAAAATTTTTTTTCATTTTGATAACAAGTAATTATCATATCCCCACATGAAATCAGTGTTCGTCTTCTATAACGTTTTTTAGGTCTATCTATAGTCCAGAAAACATATCAAAACAAGTTTGACATCATTTGCTTTAAAGCTATGGATACTCAAGGGATGCTAGCTTCCTCCCTAAGTGCTCCAAAATAGAAATTTAATAACTCTTCTTGTCTTTAACCTGTATTTAAATAGAAAACACCTAGCAGTCTCTTTCTGAAGTCATTTCCCCAGTCTTAAAATGTATACTATTTGAACCCCAAAGTTTACTTAAACTAAATACATTAACTATTTGTCTGCTTTAAAGTATCTAGTAACGTTTTCCTGTTTGAAAGTCACTTATTCTATGAGGCACAAAAATACAGTGAAAGAGGAAACTGAGTACTATGCCTTTTGCTATAATTACCAATAAAATTTATAACATTATTCTAAAATAATGAGACCAGGTATCCATGTGCTTTAAGTAATATGAGTGGAAAGATTTAAAAATCAGTCAGACCTGTAGGTAACTTAAATATATGTGCTAAGCCACTGTAGCATTAGGCAGGCCAATTCTGAAATATTTGATATAAGGAAATTGCTCTAGACAGGAAACTATTCTCAAAGACACTTTGGTTTAAAACACCTCTGTGAACATGGCTCATAAAAGCGACACTCTTCCTCTTCCTTCTCAAAACACCAAGACCAGTTTGCTCTACTCATTGGACAAGTCTTAGCACATGTATACTTTCAAATCAAATACACATTTAAATTCTTGTCAGTTGCTTTAGATCATGTAACAGCAAGAAATTAGGGTGTGGAGCATGCATATTTTGCTTGTCTGTCAAAGCTTAGAATATGGCAGTGTTGAGTCATAAACTTGCCAAACATCAACAGAATCAGCTTATCAGGAGAGGAGCAGGTCAATTCTTCCTACCTTGCAATAAAACCAAACGATGCCTCCCCACTGGTCACTGCCGCTGTTTAAATCCACAGAATGCTGTTCAAAATACAAAAGGAGGGTACTGTCTATCTTATCCTCAGTGTCCCTTAAAGAAAGTGACCACAGTTGTAAAGGCATTTATAAATGCTGATATATATTTATGCAAGATTACAAAGGACTCCCTTATCTTTTAGCAAAGAGTTGAAATAGAAAAGTTGAAACACATTGTAATGCTACATTCATAATCTGATTTGGGTAATATATCTTAAATAGTCTGAAAAACAAGAATTTGCAGATTCCAAGCCAAAAACATGAACTAAGGGGTTCATGAACTAGCAACAGGAACTAGGGGCTGGTATAAGGGTTGGGAGACAGACTGTACAATACTGTTAATTTCTGCAGCAGGTATGCTGGTAAAAAATAAAACAGTATTACTTGTACCAGATTCCAGAATTCCAGTGTTGCCAGCTGCTCACTTGTAAAAGAAAACTGTAACTGAATTTTATGTAAAATCCCCCCAATTTTAAAATGTTAACTTTTTTTAGTGGGGTTTCACCACGTTGCCCAGGCTAGCCTGAACTTCTGGGTTCAAAGGATCGATCCTCTTGCTTCAGCCTCTTGAGTATCTGGGACCTCAGGCACTGCTACCATGCCCAGCTTCAGTACTGAATAGGTTGAACAGTATTCCTCTATAAGGCCACTGTTTTTGGTTGTAACCAGAACAAAGCACCCACCAAGGGGCAGCTGTGTAGATTCCAGACATCTTAATAAGAAGGCTCTAGGTCTGCCAGAAAAAAGGTGCCTTTCCCTAATTCTCACAAAGGTATAATACTACAATATGACAACCTTGCCTCTTTGCTATCACTGGGTTCTACGATAGAGGATCACAGCTAGAAACAATCTACATGCCATGTATCTACCAGGATGACCTTATTCTAATAATCTAAGTTGTTCATCTGTTAGGCCTTTCTATTCTAGCCATGACACTGGCTTTCCTATTTTGTTCAGTCACCACCAAAGTCTTTTAGTGGTGTTAGGTGCGTGTGCTAAGCTGTATGTAGTGTGATGTGTGTGTCATATAAATTTGTGAATATACTGGCTGAACTCTAAGGATCTATGGCCAAATAAGGGTTATAATAGCAATTGCTTTTGTTATTAAATATATACATATATATATGCATAAGCTCTAAAAAACTTCAAAGATTTTATACATTTGTAGAAGTGGCTGGAAAGATTACATATATATTTAAATTTGATGACTAATCATCTCATATGCAGAAAATTTCTGTGATACTGCTTTTCCCAGGGCCTTAAATTAATGCGATATGTGACAATATATACAGCAGGCTGGGAATGAGGAAACCCAGTTTCTAACACAAGTCTTCTTACTACCTAGCTATGTAGCTATTTTGTAAGGTTGTTCCAATTCTTAAGAAAACTGCTTCAAATAACATACATGCTTATAAAGTCATTGGTCTAAGAATTGGTTTAACAATTTAAAAAAACCAAACCAACCTGAAAACATGTTGAGGTATAAACTAGTTCCCACCAAGGTTTTTATCCTACAAATGAGAAGGTAACAGATACTGACACATATGTATTATCTGGAATTCTACAGCTATAGCAAATTCTTTTTTGTTTGTTTTTTTGAGATGGCTCACTACATAGTTCAGGCTGGCCTTGAACTCATAATCTTCCTGGCTCTGCCTCCTAAATGCTGGGGTTTCAAGTGTGTGCCATCACAGCCAACTCTACAAAAAATCTAATTATGGCACAAGAACACGCATTCTACTTTCAGTACTACTCTATTCCATGCTTTTTCAAATTCTGCTTTATTAAGCAAGGGTTTGCGATAAATAGCTCCCTTCCATGATACAAAGTATTAACTGCTCCTTTAAAAAATTTTTTTCCATAAGGAAGACTGGGGAACCACAAAGAGAAAATAAAAAAAAAAAAATCACCATCAAATGTATGCTAAAAACGGACAGGCTTACCACTCAGTCATACCACCACTACTTTAAACTGTGCTCTTCTATATTCATGTGATTTTTGCAGCAATAAAATATGTAACTTTTATTCCCATGAAACGTATCTACTAGTAATTACTTAATAAAATAGGAATACTCAGAAAGAGATTCAATTATGAGCTATAAGGTTTTAAAAGCAGATGTAGTAAGCTGAAATTTTAACACCAATGTCTTCTTTGCTGATTTCTGTTGTTTAATGGGAGAAAGGAGGGCTGCCACCCAGTGGCAGCATTAGTGCTTATTTTAAAGTTGAAATAAAAATTAAAATAATTTTTAAAGCCCTCATAAATTATATATTAAATTTTATAATCAATAGTTCTGGTGAATTAAATGCCTTTATAACAGCAAAGAATTAAAATATTTATATGCTTGGGCAACATTAGGGTTATTTTTGAAAATATATGACTATTGTTTACTATATGGTTTTAATAATTATTTTCAGGTAAAATACTGCTGGTTTCTTTGAGTAAATTCAAATTTCCAGATTAATGAAGAGTGCGACCACAGAGTACAATGGTTTTCTTCCCTGTGGGCTGCAGAAGTAGACTCAATACTTTACAGTGTTCTCTCACTCATACACGAAAACTCCTACTCAGTAAACAAAAATTTAAGATTTAAAAAATAATACAATTTTATCTGATC
The DNA here is from genome assembly GCA_004027595.1 of Dinomys branickii. Taxonomy (NCBI): domain Eukaryota; kingdom Metazoa; phylum Chordata; class Mammalia; order Rodentia; family Dinomyidae; genus Dinomys; species Dinomys branickii. The sequence goes on along the minus strand of PVLD010015487.1, from coordinate 40,722 downwards.
ATACGCATCTTTCATTTTTCCATGAAGCATACATCAGTGTTAAGTGTCCCAGTCAACAAACAAAGAAGGGGGAGGGATGTAGCTCATGGCAGTGTTTGCCTGGGCTTTATCTCCAGCACCTTAAAGAAAAAAAAAAGCTGAAAGGGGGAAATGAAAATAGGAACTACCACTGTCCCTTACAATTACCGATGTACTTTTTAGGGAGGAAAAAACTCCCTTATCTCATTGTCTATTTCCCTAAAACCTGGCCATAACTTTTTTCACATATAACATAAACATAACACATGCTAATAAACTCTCGTAGAGTAACACTTGCAGAAAAAACAAAAGTTCAGTATCTCAGAGACTGTCTTGACTAACCAGATGCAAAAAAGCACCAAAGAAAATCTTTTAAGAATTTAGAGATTTTTGTTTCAAGCTAAACATTAAAAATTTGTAAAGATTTCTAACCTATGTCCCATCTGTTTTGTAGTATACTGTAGGCAATGAAGACATTAAAAAAATACACAACATATTTGGTATTTACAATGGGTAGTGACAAATACAATAACCTGAAAATAATTTCTAATTTTCCATTTATTATTGCTATTTAGTCACAGAAAAGATAACACTTTCCAAGAAATTTACTTTAGCATATGCCGTATGTAGATATAATTTTATATGAGAGAAACTATGGCAGAACAGGGACCTTTACAAGGAAACACAGGAAAGCAATAAAGGAATTCTTCCATACAGACTTCTGATCTGCATTATTTGACTCTTTTTCTCAAAATACAAAACCTTAACGTTAGAAGCAAAGAGAAAAACATTAAAGCAGAAAACAGTGAAATAAAGACCAAGGATAAGTAATTGTTCTGTGCTGATGCATTGCATATATAGTATATATGTAATGGGCTGAACGATAACAAAAAATACTTATGTATTATAGTCAATTCTCATACAGCGTTAGAAACAGCAATTTCCAATCAAGCAGGATTGGACCAACACTTTCTCAGTCTTCAATTACATGAGGAATAAAGCTGTGTAACAGTCACTTCTGATTAGCAGTATCATGATAAATGCTTGATAAGATATAACTTTTCTCCTTGTTCACTTGTAAAAATTGGTGCCTTTTTGTAATGTTCTACAAGTTCTTCCATGGTGCTGAATTTACGTTGCCCAATGCAGTAAAAGGTCTCTTTTAGTTGAACTTTAAAATGCTTGTTTTTCCCTTGTGCTTTCAATGACACTGAAAAATCATTTGGCTAAAAGAGAAAAAAAAAGTAAACATTTTGAAAGCCATAAACATTTGAAAGCATTTTTATATTAAAATGACAACTGCTATAATCTCAGCATTACGTAGTAGGCACTATACTTATTTACAGATTATTTCCTTCACTGCTCAAAATAAACACGTTTTACAGACGAGAAAACTGAGGCACAGAGAAGCTAACTTGCCCAGGATCCCCCATCTAGTTAACAACAAAGGCAAGATTCAAACCCATGTATTAAAGAGTTTCTTAACATTCACAGTGCACACAGCACAACTATATCAAATCCTTTAGTATCTAAAGAACAAGAGCTAGCTTTTCTCCAGGCAGACTACTACAGAATACTTCAGAAACTACTAACTCTACTAACCTTTCAATTTGTAGCTAAGGGTAGCTGACTGACAAATAATACTCTGAATTCTCAAATATAAAGGGGATACAAATAATCTAAACTCTAATAGCAGTTCACAAACTCCAATACCTACAAGGGCCAAAAGAATAACGTGAATAGGTGTCAAGGGAGATGAACAGAGGGGATGACATGGTACGGACAATCTAAACAAACTAACATCTTTCATTTGTGAATGCTGCCTTGCAAGAACAGGGATTTCATGCTGGTATTTTTTTTTTTTTTTTTAAAGAAATCTGAAGTATGGATTTGAACCACTTTGTATTTATTTACTTTTTAAAGTTTCAAAGAGCAGGCCCAATCACGCATGTAATAGAAAATGGATCCTACTTCTCTTCCCTATTACTGATCGCTTGCCATTCCGAGGGGTTCCTATCAGGAAGTTAATCTCGATCTACCTCACACACAATTCCTTCTGACTTTCTTTCAATCTTTTGAGCAAATACACATTCATTTTTGTACAACTACATTTACACAAAGACTACTAATCATGACTTGCTAAGTGGAAAGGTATAATGCAGCAATACCATTAACCAGAGAAATGCAATTTTTAAGGAGAATGAGTGTCATAAAATGTTAATAACCTAGACAATGCCTAAGAGAACAGCTATATTATTCTTCAATTTTCATGGTTTTACAGTTTATTCATACTGCAATGTAATTTACCTTTCTTTGCAACTCTGTTTCAAACACAGTATTAAAATAGGTTTTTGAGGTATATAAAAAAGTATTTTGACTTCTAAACAATGAATTTATGAAGTAGCTTGAATATTAATTTTTTAAATGTAGGGATTTCCTGTAAGGACTACAGTGATTACCTTTTCATATATAGCATCTAGTAACAATTTAAGAAATGATTTCCAATTTTATCTATTCCATTAGTCTACTTTCTATGAAGAAGTCAACTTCTGTTTTCTCCATTTTCCAGTTTACTGCAACAGGAAATACTCCAGGAAAGCTAAACCAACACCGCTGGGCAAGGTCAAATATGCTAGTATGGTATCAGTGCTTATTATGGTTGCTACTTAAAATGCCCCAGAAGCCTCATGGGTTCAGAGGTGGGGCTTTTGGAAGGTGATTGGCTCATGGGAAGACTATACTGATCAGCGGGTTTACTGCTAAGTTCCTAGTTGAATATACTAGGAGCTAGGGCCTGACTGAAGACGGATCACTGGTGGCATGCCTCTGGAGGGTATATCTCTTCTCTCCCTTTTCCTCTCTCTGCTTCCTGGCAGCCAAGAGTTGAGCAGCTTTTTTTACTACACTCTTCCACCACTTTGTTTCTCTCTTAGTACCAACCAACCATAAACGGGACCCTCTGAAACCATGAGACAAAGAATAAACCCCTCCTTAAGCTGTGTATATCAGGTGTTTTATCTGAGATGAGAATGTGACTAAATACATTGCTACAGCTATCTTTTATTCAAAACTGATACACCTGTAAAGAACACTGACTTTAACTTCAGAACATTTATGCTTATGTTCCAGCTTTGAACTTGGTTAACTTTAAGGAAGCCATTTAAATTCTCCAATCTTCTTTTTAATACCCAGAGCTCCGTTTCCAGAAATTTTCCTATGAAAACCAACTTACCGAAGATTCACTATCACGGATGAGAAAATCTCCTTCACGTCCTCTTTCATTTAATGCCATTTCTGCTTGATGTCTGGTAACTTTGCCATAATACCAAGGATTGCCAGCAAACTTTCCAGTGAGTGAAGGCCTAACATAATCACACTGTGGAGGTGATGGTTCCAAACCTGAAGTTAATGAATTATTCTGCATAATGGTAACATAGTTTTTTGGCACCAGACCAACCATACCATTGATCTTCCTGCATTTCCACCACTCTGGATCATTTTCTGGCTTTTCAATAACATCCATTACATCGCCTTTCTCAAAATTAAGTTCTTCATCATTGGACGAACTGAACGGGTAAAGAGCCTGTACCACATGCAACACTTGCCCAGTATTTAGGTTATTGACAACTGCTGCTAATTTTTCTGACAGTGAACCTACATGGTCACCCAAAGGACTGTCACCTTCTTCGGTTACATAGTTTGAAGGGAACCATCCAATTTGTCCATTGTAGCTACCCCGCCACCACCCATCACTGCATTTCTCCATGACAATCACTTTTGTTCCTTTTATCAATGATAATTCATCCTCTCTCTCAGCCATGTAGTTAAATTTCACATAGGCAGGCATGTTGAGGTCATAAAGACGTTCCCCCGGGTCAACAAAACTGTCATCAGCAGGAGATGCAGAATCTGGAACACTAGGTTTTCTTTTCACTTTTCCAATGCCTGTTTAAATAAAAATAAGGCAATGAGAACACAAAATAACAAGTACAAACACAAAAACCTAATTTATATTGAACAAAGGCCTTCAATTCCGTATGGTTTAGACCTTTACATGTAGATAACAAATTTATGCCTACACTCATCTTTTTGGAAACCAGGACACAAATTCTCTTTCCATAACCAAATAAAGAATTTCAGTTACATGAAAGTTTACCGTCTCATCTTTTCTCTTGCCAAAGAGCTTAAAATAATTAATTACAAAGTGGTCCTAAACTGACTTTCTCTTAAATGTTAATATATATTATTTCTCTCATAGTGAGAAGTACACAAAACTTCCAACAAAGCCACACCTGTCTTGGTCATAGTTTAACCCAGATTTTTATGTATTAACCTATATACAAATAAAACAATGACTTAAATTAGAAGTAGATATGCAATATAAAATTATAGTCACGTGGGTAAACTCATTTGCTTTTTCACTTTTCAGACCCACGTAGTTCTATTTTATTTCGTATGTTTATTTAATTTGTCTCTCTTGATGCATTCACTGGTATCTTCCACAGGGCAGATAATTTTGTTTACTTTTCCCACAGACATAATCCCAAGGACCCTATGTAATGCTTACACAGAAGATGCTTAATATGTATTGAAGTAAATGAGTACATTAGCCAATAGCACTATCATCACAAATGTGTGGTGCCTCAAATTCAGTCAGGTATTTCCCAGGCTACCAATCTCTTAGCATGCTGACTCTGTTTTGCCTTACCTAGACAACTGGGATTTTTCCTAAATAAACTTAAGTTCCTTCTGTCTCAAAACAGAATGAGTAACCTCAGTCTCATTCTTTAGTCAGCTCAGTACTCAAACCCTGATTCTTCTAGGTTCTTAACACCATCTTTCCAACTCTTTCAGACTATTCACCATCCCTGTTTCTTTCCTATTTAAATTTTGTCAATGTCTAAAAACAAATGTGAATCTCTTTCTATTCCAAAGTAAAGCGGGAATAACTTTGCTATTCTTTTAAAAGTACATCAGTCATTAAAAAGTCGTCTTCAGGAGTCAACCACGTTCCCTGGAAGAAAGAAACCCTCTTTAGTAAACGGTGATGAAAAAACTTGCTTTCCACACGCCAAAGATTAAAACCAGACCCATATCTTTTACCATGCATTAAACTACAATAAAAATGAATCAAAGATCTAAATATTACAACAGAAACACTAAATCTGCTAGGTGATAGAGTTGGTAGAACTCTTGAAGACACTGGTGTAGGAAGACTTTAGGAACAAAACCTCAATCTGATAGTTACTATCACAAAGAATCAAAAACTGGGATCTCATCTTATTAAAAAGCTTTTGCACAGCAAAAGAAACAACCAACAAAGTAAAAAAATCACCAACACAGTGAAGAGACAACCCACAGTGTGGAAAAAATTTTTGTCAGCTATACCTAAGACAAAGGACTAACATCTAGAATATATAAAGAACCAAAAAAGATCAGAGCCCCCAAATTTAAGGACCCAGTCTAAAAATGAGGATCTGAAATGAATAGATACTTCTCAGAAAAAGGAGCAACAAATATATGAAAAATGTCCCACGTCACATCATTTGAGGGGTGCAAATTAAAACAGTGATATTCTGTCTCACTCCAGAGAGAACGGCTATTATCAAGCAATAAACCAGTAACAAATGCTGGTGGGGTTGGGGGATAAAGAACCCCTTTTCCACTGTTGGTAACAGTGAAAACTGGTGCAATCACTGTGAAAATCAATGTGGAAACTCCTCAAAAAACTGTAACTAGAGGTTCCACTCAACCCAACTATTCTCCTACTTTCCCAAAAGAATGAAAAACATGCCACAGTGATATATGCATACTCATGTTTATAATGGCACAGTTTGTAATAGCCATCAACCAATGAATGGATAAAGTTTTTTTTAATACAACGGAATACTACTCAGTCATGAAGAAAAAGCTTTTTTACCTAAACGGATACACTTTGAGACCTTCCTTTTAAGTGAAATAAATCAGGCACACGTGTAAAATACCACACAGTTTTTCTGGTATGAGAAACCAAAAGTATAAGTAAAAACCAAAATGTATAATACATATTGGAAATAGGAAGAAAATGTTTAAGTGGGAAGGGGAAATGGAGAGGGGTGAGGGGGGAAGGAAGGGAAAAATAAGAAAAGGAGGAAAAAATGGAAACAAAGCTTCTGTAAATAAGGATGGGAAGAGGGGTTGAAGGGAGGGTAGGGGAATGGGGAGGAAAAAGAATCAGGTTATATCATGTACAGGTACAAATTCCTTATGATGAATGTGACCATTATGTATACCTAAAAACTTCGTTAATTTTTAAAAAGCGGTCTTTTCCTTCAACTTTTTTACCATTGCCTCACATGTCTACCTCTATAATCTGACTTTCTATCACCATCATGCCATCAGAACTACTCAATTAAAACCAATCTTACAAAAAATTATGCTACCTCCTTAGGCCAAAGTAGTATGTTTCAGAGTCCTTGGTCTTCTCAACATCTTCACAGGGCAACAAAGGTCACAGAGAACTCTATTTACTACATTTCCTCCTTCTTTGACTTCCTTCTGTGTCTCCTGTGGTCTCTCCTGACCTATTCTCATATTCCTATATGCTTCTGTCTGGACTTTTCTAAACCTTTTTATTACAAAATGGCACTGCATTTGTTGTCTATTTTTCTCAATATGAAAGTAAACTTCATAAGGACGGATAAGTAGATCTTTTCTACCTCCAGTGCTTATTTAGCATTAGTACCAAGTACATTCACAATGTAACAAAATTAGTTTGCTGAATATATAAACGAATGTTTTCTTCACTAAAAGTGTTTTCTTACCTGCCACACTTGGCCTTCAATCTCAATACATTTTTAGCATTCATTTTAACATCTGTGTATAAATTTCTCAGATTTCTTTGCACCTGTAAGCTCTTTCTGGAATTCAAGTGCTAGAATTCTGATTGTTATTAAATACTGAAAATATCAAAAGATAACATCACTAGCACATGACTCACCAACAACCATGTCCACACAAAAACAATGCTTCCTGTACTCATATATCAATATTCTTTTTCTCCCAACTTTCTTATTTGTGGTTAGCAGTATCATTCTGAAAAATCTCAACATCAGGAGTGACAGCACCTGGCACCCCATACTCCAAGGATATTGTGGGTTGCGCGTGAGTAGCAGGTGCCATCAGCCAGCTGCTAGGAAACTCAGATCAGTGTCGTGTGGACATTGTGGGTCAAGCCTGAGGCATGGGCTTTGTGCTCTGTGCACATTGTGGGTCACACCTGTGGCCCAAGTGCCCTCAGTCAATTGCCTGGGGAATTCAGACCAGTGCCGTGTCCCACCAACACTAGGTGATCCTGAGGCCATGAAAAGACAGGTACGCCCCATCGGCTGCCTGAAGACCCTGATCTGGCGCCCCATATATCACCAACATTGTGGGTCAGCACGAGGCCTGCACGCCCTCAGTCAGCCGCCTGGGGACCCTAGTCCTAAAGGCCAATGCTCTGCTGTGCATTCCATCAACTGCCTGGATCCTGGACCTAGTGGCCGACCTCCTGCTGCCATCATGGGGCAAGCCTGACACCCAGGAAACCTAGAGACCCTAGAGAACTTCCAATAGCTGCCAGGGAAGGGTGAGGCTCTGTATTTCAACTCTAGACATCTAAAATGACAAGATGAAGGACGAATATACAATCCCAGAACAAGTCCAGGAGACATCAACATAGGAGACTCAGAAGTCACACACCTGAAATCTCTGAATTACTGCAACTTAAGTAAAGAAACAACTCCATGAGGCCACAAAAGAAATCAGATAAAAAATAATCTCTCAGGAAAAAATAAAATGACAGTAATGAAATAATTACTCAGCACATTTGAAGAGGACATATATAAATAAAAATGAGCATAGAAAAATGGTAGAAACATTAAGTGAACAATATAGATAAGAACTAGAATGCATGAAACAGATTCAAAGAAATACACAGGAAATCAAAACTTTCATCAAAGGCTGGCAAAACTGATTCAATGAAGACAAAGACTTCAGATCCTGAAGACTAAATTGCAACTAACAATCATGAAAGGAAAGATATTTTTAAAGTAACAAGGAACCAGGAAATAACAATTCAAAAGCAGCATGAGGATGCAAAGAGAAGCAATGTAAGACTAACAGGTGTCAAGGAAACAGCAGGAGTCAACACATATCATAAGAAGGCTATTTGCTGAAGTAACAGCAGAAAGTTTCCCAAGTATGGAAAAAAAAATCTCCCATACATTAAGTGAGGCATATGGAACTCCAATTAACCATAACCAAAATAAAACTACACTCAGACATATGATAATCAAAATCCTAGATATCCAGCAAAAGCATAGAATATTAAAAGCTGTTAGAGAAAAGAAACAGATCACCTATCAAGGCAAGCACATAAGACTCATGGCAGATTTCTCAACACAAATTATCAACTCAAAAAGAACTTGGAGTAAAATAGTCCTGGTCCTAAAACAAAACAACTTCCAACCCAGAATGATGTATCTTGCAAAATTATCCTTCAAATTTAATGGAGAAATGAAATACTTCCACGATAAAGAGCAACTGAAGAACTTTATGAACATCAAATCAACCTTACAAGGAGTACTAAAAGATATTATAGAAAGAGATAAAAATGATCACAATTCAAGAACAACATCAGAATGGAAGCAACTAGCAGAGAAAGCAGAGAGTAGATGAATGATGATACTGTTTACCATTAATGTAAACAGTCTCAATTCACCAATCAAAAGAAGCAGACTGACAAATTGGATCAAGAAACAAGATCCAACTATTATAGGTGATACACTGTATCAACTTAGGGAGTCTAGAGGTTTGGTTAGGAAAAAAAATGAAAACAAATACCCTAACGCTGCACCTCAACAAATCAAGCCCAAAGCCCACAGGAGAGAGGAAACTATAAAGGGCAGAAATTAATGCAACTGAAACAAAGAAAACACTACGAAGAATTAATGAATCAAAGAGTCGGTTCTTTGAAAGAATAAATAAAATTGATAAAACCCTAGCATACCTTATCAAAAAAGGAATGAAACAGGTGCAGTCACTACAGATCCTATAGAAGGTCATCAATATCTACTTTGAAAATATTTACTCACATAGAATGGAAAACAGAACAAATGGACAGATTCCTACATAAGCATGAATTACCAAAGTTGAATCAAGAAGAAATAAAAATCCTGAATACCCCAATATCAATTAATGAATTTGAAAATGTGATTAAAAACCTACCAATGAAGAAAAGCCCAGGTCCTGATGGATTCACGGCTGAATTCTACATGAAATTTAGAAAAGATTTAATGCCAATTCTTCTGAAACTTCAACGAAATTGAAAGGAAGCAATTGTCCCTAACTCATTTCTAGAGGCAAGTATTATACTGATACCAAAACCAGAAAGATCCAACCAAAAAAGAAAACTACAGGCCAATCTCCCAAGAACATAGATGCAAAGATACTCAATAAAATATTAGCAAACACAATTCAGTAAATCATCAAGAAAATTATATACCATTACCAAGTGGGATTCATTCCAAGGATGCAGGGTTGGTTCAATATACTTAAATCAATTAATGTAATTACACCGTATCACCAGAGCCAAAGACAAAAACCACATGATCATTTCAACAGATGCAGAAGAAGCTTTTGACAGAATTTTTTTTTTAACAGTACTGGGGATTGAACTCAGTACTGTTGTGCTTGCCAGACAGGCACTTATTCCACTGAGCTATATCCCCAGCTCAAAAAAGCTTTTGACAAAGTCTAACACTCATTCATGATAGAAATCCTACAGAAAATAGTAGGAGTAAATGATCTTTACCTCAATCTGATCAAAGCTATCTATGACAAACCAACAGCCAAAAGCATACTGAACGGACAAGAACTGAAAGCTTTCACTTTAAAATCAGGAACAAGACAAGCATGTCCATTGTCACCACTCCTATTCAACATAGTTCTGGAAACACTAGCCAGAGCAATTAGATAAAAGAAAGATATAAAAGAAGTAAGAATAGGAAAGAAGTGAAATTATCATTATTTGCAGATGACATGATACTCTACATGGAAGACCCCAAAAACTCCACCAAAAGACTCCTGGAATTAATCAACAAATTCAGTAGCATAGCTAGATACAAAGTCAATACTCAAAAATCAACAGCACTCGAATACACAAACAACAAACACACTGAGAGATAAGTTAAGGAAACCATAACTTTCACAAAAGCATCCAAAAAACCGAAATAGTCAGGAGGAATCAATCTAATAAAAGAAGTAAAAGATCTTAACAGTGAAAACTATAGTACTATGAAAAAGGAGATCAAAGATGATCTCAGAAAATGGAAAGATATTCCTTGCTCATGGACTGGAAGAACCAACCCCTATTCCCAAAATTGTTGTACAGATTCATTCAATGCAATTCCAATTAGAATACCATTAGTTTACCTCACAGATCTAGAGAAAACATTCCTAAAATTCATCTGGAACCAGAAGAGACCCAGAATAGCAAAAGCAATTCTGTACAACAAAGACAAGTCAGGTGGTATCACAATCCCTGACCTCAAGCTGTACCACAAGGACACTGTGATAAAATCAGCATGGTATTGGCAAAAAAAAAAAAAAGACCTGAGGAGCAACAGAACAGACTGGAAGATGCAGTCACAACCACAAACACATTCAGCTACTTATTTTTGACAAAAGGGCCAAACAAGTTCACTGGAAGAAAGATAGCCTCTTTAATAAATGGTGCTGGAAAAACTGGCTCACCACATACCCAAGACTGAAACCAGACCTGTGTCTATCACCATGCACCAACTCAAGTCAAAATAGATCAAAGATCTAAATATTCAAACAGAAACACCAAATCTACTGGAAGAGAAAGTAGATAGAAATCTTGAAGACAGGGCTAGGCAGAGAGTTCATGAACAAAAAACCAAACTGCACAGGAAATACTTCAAAGAATCACAACTGGGATCCCATCTTATTGAAAAGTTTTTGCAGAAATCACCAGCAGAGGGCTGGAGGTACAGCTCAGTGGGCTAAGTGCTTGCCGCTGAGCACTAGGGCCCTGAGTTCGATCCCCGGTCCCGGAAAAAAAAAAAAAAAAAAAAAATCACCAGCAGAGTAAAAACAAAACCCATAAATTGGGAAATTAGCCAACAATCCCTCAGACAAAGGACTTCTATCTAGAATACACAAAGAATTAAAAAAAAAAAAATCAGCCGCACCCCAAATTCAAAGACCCAATACTAAAATGGGTATCTTAGATGAATACGCACTTCTCAGATAAAGAAGTACAAATGGCATATAAATACATGAAACAATATCCAACACCATTAGTCTTTTGAGAAGTGCAAATTAAAACAATGAGATTCCATCTTACCCCAGAAAGAATGGCTATCATCAAGAAATCAACCATTAACAAATGCTGGCAAGGTTGTGAGGAAAAAGGAACTCTTCTCCACTGTTGGTAGGAGTGTAGACTGGTACAACCACTGTGGAGATCAGTCTAGAGATTCCTCAGTAAACTAGGATTCCAAGTCCCATGCAGCCCAGCTATTTCCCCTTTAGGTATTTTTCCAGAAGAACTGAAAACATAGTATCACAGAGATATATGTGTGCCCATGTTTATATAGAAGCACAATTTGTAATACCTACATTGCGGAAGCAACCCAAATGCCCTTTGACTGAGGAATGGATAAGAAAGAGGTGGTATTTTTACATAATGCAATACTATTCAGATATAAAGACAGATAAACTCAAGGCTTTCATAGGTAAATGGATGCAACTACAGACCAAACTCTTAAGTGAAATAAATCAGACCCGTATGTGTAAATACCATATTGTCGCACTAGTGTAAGAACCTGAAAGAGTAAAGAAAATCTGACAAGTACATCAGATATTGTGAAAGGGAAAGAAACTGCTCAAAAGGAAACAACTGGATGAGGGAAAAGAGCAAAGAAAGAAAGAAGGGAAAATATGTATACACAGGACAGCTAAGATAGTTGTACTAATGATTTCTATTGCTTTACTGAAAGGAACAATTAATGTTTAACTGTTTGATCAATCTTACAAGCCTGTATTTGTTTAACTGAGTAACCAATTCAAAGATAACAATATGTAATACAACGACCATTAATTTCCTAACACCTTGTCTGAAATTCTGTATTGATTTTATTTTTTAGTGTTTGTTTGCTAATGTGCACTCATTCTTTTATCTTTAAAATAAAATTTTAAAAAAGTGACAGGACTGAAAATGGCATAGGGTACTCCAGGGTTCTCTCCAAAAAGCAATCAACTATCATTTTTGTTTTTTTGTGTGTTGTTTTGTCTTCACTGTTGTTGTTTTGTTAAGTTTTCTTAATCTTTAAAAAAAAGCCTTTAGTGTGTTGACAAATACTGCCAGAACCACTAAAGAAACAAAACATAAAAAGTAGGCAAGGCTTAGTGAAGAAAGATGCTACTTTGCAGTAGACAGAATTTGTTTTTTTGAAGCAAGGTCTCACTATATATAGCTCAGGCTGGCCAGGCTGGCCTCAGACTGATGGCAATCCTCCCACCTCAGCCTTCCAAGTGCTGGGATTATAAGGATGTGCCACCAGGCCGAACACTATGACATTTCAAATTGCTTGCCATCTCCTATACCCCAAATCAGTGCTACCCCAAATACATAGGACAGAAACCTGTAATCCTAATCCTTGAAGGAGCCATACAAACTTTATTCTTCAAGAACTGTAACTGTGAATTTCAACTTATTTGTCAGTTCCCTGAGGAAGTGGTACAATGGCTTGCCTTTGGTCTACCTGGCTTGGAACATTCCCAGAGCTAAGGTGTCCTTGTGGGTGGCTTTTCCTAAATCATCTGATTAATGCACCAGCCTGGGGCAAAGGAAAACAAGTGCAACATGGAACAGACAGATAAAAAATCTGGAGAAGATAATGGGAAAGGATACTCACTACATCAGATAATAAGGGATTTTAAAAGTCCCTATGTAGGCAATGAAATTGAAGCAGTAATAAAAAACCTACCAACTAAGAAGAGTCTAGGTCCTGGGGGATTCACTGATAAATGCTTAGAACTCCAGGGAAGATCTAACATCAATAGTCCCCAAACTCATTAATGAAATTACAAGGGAAGGAGTAGGCCCAAAGTCATTCTTGGACTAGAAGCTACCATTACGATGACTGTAAAACTGGACAAAGATCTAATCATAAAGAGAACTAGAGGCCAACCACTTTAATGAACACAGATACAAAAACCTTCAATAAGTTATGGCAAACAGAATGCAACACATCATTAAAAAGATCTTACATCATGACCAAGTAGGCTGCATCTCAGGGATGCAAGGATGGTTCAACATACGCAAATCAAAAAAAGCCTTGCCTATCACGTAAGTTTGGTTCCAGAGATCCCAGCAATAGGTGAAAATCTGTTAAGTAGTGGTGCTATAGTTATCATTTATACATATTTTAAGGCTTTATGAACCCTTCCCACACTCCTATAAACCCTTCCCACACTCCTGTGTGCCTTCCTGAGGAGATACTTCTTCCCAAAGCCTGGGCTTCCAGCTGGGGTGGTGCCTAGGGACTCCTGGATAAATGGCGTCTCAGCTCTGAGGGCAGGAGGGGAGGACAGGACATGTGGGGATGGAGGGTGGAAGAGGGGCTAGGAGTGGGACATGTGGGACCCTAGTGAGCTGCAGCCAATGCCAGCCCAGGGTCCAGCCCACACCAGCTTGCCCCACTCTGTCACCCCGCCCTGTCACCCCATCCATGCAGCCTGGGGTGGTACACAGTGCCCTCCTGGCCTGTAAGCAGCACCTGCCCAGCTGGTGTGGGTCCGCAAGCACAGTCAGATGGCTTTGCCAGGTTCTGGCTGGCAGTAGTGGCATACTGCATTTCCACTGTGTACAGTACAGCATTCATCTGCTGATGAAATACATACTATATAGTGTTTTATTTCAATTTAATATTCTTTTAATGTTTGAATTAACATTTGTATATTTCACATTGTTTTAAATTTAGGCAAAAATAATTAAAATTGCAAATATTATATAAACACCTATACTCTGCAAAATCCCATGTTACAGCAAAAACCATGATACAGTGAAGCCACAATAAGTGAACTGCAATATAGTGAAGGAGGACTGTACATCACATAAAAAGCATGGACAAAAGTCACATGATCATCTCAAGAAATGCAGAAAAAGCCTTTGACAAAATCTAACATCCATTTGTGATTAAGAACCCTGAAGAAAATAAAGGACATTATCTCAATCTAATAAAGTCCACTTAGGACAAATGTACTGCCAACATCATATTAAATGGGGCAAAAACTGACACGTTTCTCTCTAAAAGCAGGAACAAGACAAGGATGTCCACTATACCACGCTTGTTCAATGCAGTACAGTAAGTCTCCAATTTACAAACTTCTGAGTTGTGAATTTCCATAAGAATAGACCTTGCACCGCGAACACTATAGCTGTGAACAACCCAGAAATAGGGGGTTGCCGGACACGGTCACAGTTGTGTGGCTCTGTGCTTACAGTACAGTGCGATAGTGTACAGTAGTGCAGTGTCAATCACAGACCAGAATGTCCAGAATCAAAAGAAATAGTAGTAGTGATGTTCAGAGGACTACCAGGAAGCTCAGTGTCAAAGGTGTATTAAGACTCACTTTGTCACACCTACAAACTAATGCAATTTACAAACACTCTACCAGAAAAGAACTCATTTGTAAGTGAGGGAATTATTGTACTGGAAACATTTAGCCTGAGCAATTAAGCAAGAGAAAGAAATAAAGGAGGTATGTATAGAAAAGGAAGTCAAATTATCATTATTTAACAGATGATATGATCCTTGACATAGAAGACCCCACAAAAGTTCCACTAAAAGTTCCTAGAATTCAGCAATGTAGGAGGATATAAAATCAGCAAGTAAAAATCAGTAACATTCCTGTACACCAATAATGAACTCAGTGAGAAAGAAATTAGGAAAACAATACCACTCCAGATAGCTGCAAGACAAATTACTTAGGAATTAACCTAAAAAGGAAGAGAAAGTCCTCTATAATGAAAACTACCATACTCTGAAAAAGGAGATTGAAGAGGACATCAGAAAATAGAAAGATATCCCCTCCTCCTGGATAGACAGAAGCAATATTATCAAAATGGTCATACTTCCATAACTGATAAACAGATTTAACATAATGTCAATCAAAATACCAAAAGCATTCCTCACAGAATCCTAAAATTTATATCCAACCAGTAAAGATGCAGAACTGCAAAAGCAATCCTGGGCAGTAAGAGTGACAACATGGGAGGCATGTCTGTGGAATCAGAATCTAGGATCTCAAGCTGTATTATAAAGCTACAGTAATAAAAACAGCACAATACCGCCACAAAAACAGGCATGTGGATCAATGGATAAGAATAGTGGACAGAGAAACCACCACAAGCACTGTTATGCTTTGTGTCTGCATGTCCCTCGAAATCCTCATGCAGTCGTGGGATGGGCTTCTAGAACTTATCATTGATCCATGGTCCAATGCTGGGATTATGGGTATGAGAGCTACACCCGCCCTGGGACAGACGGTTCTCATATGTAAGGGAAAGAAACAGGCTGCTCGCCGCCACTCCTACCTTTTGCTCTTGTTGCTTTTGCTGTTTTCTGCCTCTATGAACAGTTGTCCTGTGCCATTGCCACTCTGCCTTGGAGCCAGCCAAGTAGGGATTAAAACTTCCACAAACTGTGAGCTAAATAAACCTTTCCTTCCTTAACTTTGGGCTCTGGGTATTTTGTCTCAGCAACAAGAAAAAAAGTACCCAAGACAAGCATATTCAGCTATTTTATCTTTAACAAAGAGGCCAAAAACATACACTGAAGGAATAACAGTCTCTTTAATAAACAGTGCTGGGAAAACTGCCTATCGACATGCAGAAGACTGAGTGTAGATCCATGTATCTCAGCATGTACTAAACTAAAATGAAATGAATTTAAATATTAAAACAGAAATAATCCACTGGAAGATAAAACAGGTAAAACTCTGATGACACATGGATGGGAAGAATACAATGGCACAAGAAATAGTACCAGTGAAGTCAACAAATGGGATTCCATCAAATTCAAAGGCTTCTGCATAGCCAAGGAAATAATCAATAGAGACAACCTATAGAACTGGAAAATAAATTTTGCAATTACTCCTCAGAGAGATGACGAATATACAGAGTACACAAAGAACTAATAAAAATTAGACCCCCTCAATAGAAGACCCAATCAAAAAATTGGCAACTGAAGTGAACAGACATTTCTCAGAAGCAGAAGTACAAATAGCCAATAAATACATAAAAAATGTTCAATACTCCTGGCCATTAGAGAAATGCAAATTAAAACAACACTGAGATTCCCTCTTACTCCATAAAGAATGGCCACCATCAGGAAATCAAGTAACAAATGCTGGCAAGGCTGTAGGGAAAAAGGAACCTTTCTACACTGTTGGTGGGAATGTAAGTAGTATAACTACCATGGAAGTCATTATGATGATTCCTCAAAAAGCTGAAACTAGAAATTCCATTTAACCTAGCTATTTCCCTCCTAGGTATCATGCCCCAAAACTTAAAGGCATCACATTACAGTAATTCAAGAATACCCACATTTAGAGCAGCACAATTCATAGTAACTAAGTTTTGGAAGTGGCCTATATGTCCACCAGCAGATGAATGGATAAAGAAAACTATTATTTATACACAATGGAGTACTACTCTGCTGTAAAGAAACCTGAGTCATTTGTAGGAAAATGGATATACCTTCAGACTATAATGTTATGTGAAATAAATCAGACACACAAGCTTAAATATTATAGGGCTTCTCTTATACAGGCAACTCAAAAATAAATAAAAAAACAAAATAAAATATAGGTAACAGAAAGGAGGGAGGGAGATCTTTTTCAAACAGGAAGGAGATCAAGAGATAGAGAGAAGGTTGAAAAAGACTTGAGAAGTGTTATGTATATGTACCAACTCCTCACAAGGAATGTAACCATTATGGACTATAAATGTACTAATAAAAACAAAACTGGGGGAAAAGGTTTCCTTTTTTACTAGAAGGCCACACGTGGCCAAGGGTGGCCATATGATTGGGAAAAGCTACAGAACACTCTTATGTTTTCACTTCTAGCTGACATGTAGGCTTTCAGAAAACAGCAGGGAAAGACTGCTGTTGTAAATGGCGTGGCTAAGTGAAACAGTACACCAATATAAACCCAATTTGTAAAACGGAGAAGAATCCCCCCACCTCGCTTTATTTGAGACAAGGTCTCAACATGTAATCCAGTTTAGCCTTCAACTCATAGCAATCATCTTGCCTCAGCCTCCTGAGTGCTGGGGTTACAGACATGCGCCACCCTACCCAGCTGTTTTCCCTTTTTCTTTTGGCTCTAGGTGTTTAAAGGAAATAATGTCAACACATTAGCAATGAGGCAAATGAAACATTTCTACAGCCACATTATTACATGGACTGATGAAAGCAACTTAGAAACATCAAACAGTCCTTGAAAAAGGAAGGAGAAATCAAGTCATCCCCAGATAAGCAAGAACTTAAGGGATCCATCATCACCAGATGACCTGTGCTATAAGAAATGCTAAGGACAGTTCTCCAGGCAGAAATGCAAGAACAATAAGCAGAAATCTAAACTCATATGAAGAAATAATTAGCAACAATAAAGGTAGCTACAAAGGTAAATATAAAAGTCAGAAGCATATTATTTTTAGTTTATTAGTCCTGTTTTTCTCCCCTATGTGATTTACAATGTAAGTGTATAAAAAAGTAATTTCATGCCAGGAATGGTGGCACATGCCTATGAATGATCACTGCAAGTTCAAGGCCAGCCTGGGCTACAAAGTGAGTTAATTCAAGCCCAAACTGAACCATACAGTGAGACCCTGTCTCAAGGAGAAAAAAAAAAACACCAAAAATTTCAAATCTACGTAAATGGGCATTGTAAAGAGCAGAGTTATGTATACTGTTTGAACTAAATTGGTATTAATTCAAAGTTGATTATTAAAAATTTATGGTACTAATCACAACCACCAGGATAATCTCTCAGGGGAAAGCTGATAATATGCAAAGAAAAAGATGGGAAACAAAATTGCATGTAAGAAAATAAATCATCAAAGAAGGCACTGATAGAGGAATGGGAGGGAGAGGTATAAGTCACACAGAAAACAAGTATCAAAATAGAAATTGGCTGAATAGATTAGAACATGATGCAACTCTCTGCTAACTTGAAGACACACACTAGATCCAAAAAGTGAAAGGATGGCAAAGATACTCCATGTGAATGTAACCAAGAGAGCTGCAATATCTATAAAACATTATACAATGTAGAATTTTAGATAAAAGTTATTACAAGAGACAAAGGACATTACTTTTTTATTTCAAAGAATAAAACAATTTCCAAACAAGATAATACAAGGATAACAATAGTTAATACACTGCATATTGTTACTTTATGCATATTGTTATCAATACACTGCATATTGTTCTTTATACCGTGTACTCAGAGTACACAGTATCAGCAATTGTCTAAACAACATCAGCACAAACCTTTTCAATGAGCTAAGAGAAATTAGTTATCTTATATAAATTTTTTTCTTTTCCCTTCCTTCTCTTCCCCTTTCCCTCATCCCAGTTTCTCTGCTCCCTTTGAAGTTTCTTCCCATTTTACAATATCTATAGAACCTTTTGGATCTACTTCGAGTGTCTCACACTAGGGAAACAATATGATGCTTTCACATGTGCCTCTGGTTTATTTCACTGATAAATATGGTCTTGTGCTGCATCCATTTACCTATAAAAATCTTTACTTAATCCTTCTTTATGGCTGAGTACTACTCCATTGTATTTAAAAAAGAAAATCACCTTTTTTATCCATCCCTCAGTTGATGGGCATTTGGGTTGTTTCCAAGATCTAGCTATTACAAATTGTGCTGCTATAAACATGGATGCACATGTATCTCTGTGGTGCGATGTTTTTAATTCTTCTGGGAAGATACCCAGAAGGGGAAGAGCTGGGTCAAATGGGACCTCTGCTCTGTTGAGGAATCTCCACACTGATTTCCAGTGGTTGTACCAGTCTACACTGTCTCCAACAGTGGAAAAGGGTTCCTTTTCTCCCACAGCCCCTCCAGCATTTCTTATTGGTTGATTTCTTGATAATAACCATTCTTTCAGGAGTGGATGGAATCTTGGTGTTGTTTTAATTTGCATCTCTCAAATGACAGTGATGTTTAACATTTTCTCATATATTTATTTGCTGTTTGCATTTCTTTAATGCGTCAGATTGCAACTATTCTCAGGGATTTTTGAAGCATCTGTAATTCCATCTACAGCATTTTCTTTACTGATGCTATTTGTATTTCTTCATCTGAGAAGTGTATATTCATTTCAGATGCCCATTTTTGGACTGTGTCTTTAAATTTGGGAGGTCTGATCTTTTCAGTTCTTTATATGTTCTCTATAGTTCCTTTGCTTGAGCAGCAGCTAGCAAATATTTTTTCCCACATTGTAGGTTGTCTCTTCACTCTGTTGGTGGTTTCTCTTGCTGTGCAAAAGCTTTTTAATAAGATGAGATCGTAGTTGTTGATTCTTTGTGATAGTTCCTGTGTGATCAGGGTTTTATTCATAAAGTCTTTGCCTATACCAATGTCTTCAAGAGTTTTGCCTATTTAATCTTCCAGCAGATTTAATGTTTCTGTTTTAATATTTAGATATTGGATCCATTTTGAATTTAGTTTAGTGCATGATGAAAGATATGGGTCCAACTTTAATCTTCAGCATGTGCAGAGCCAATTGTTCCAGCACTATTTATTAAAGAGTCTATCTTTCTTCCAGTGAATGTGTCTGGCACCTTTGTCAAAGATAAGGTGACTGAATAAGGACATTATGTATTAATAAAAGGATCACTCCATAAAGCAAATATGACAATTACACACAACCTCACAACACAGTAGGATACACGTGTGTGTGCGTGTGTGTGTGTGTGTGTGTGCGTGTGTACACAGAATTAAAGAAAAGATCATTAAGGAAACAGAGGACATGAAAAATATAAAAATAACTAGACCTAATAGACCTAATGAAGAAAACTCCATGAAACAGAAGTAGATGACAGATTTTTCGTATGTACATACAGAATATTCTACAGAACAAACTGTATGTTAGGCCACAAAACAACTCTCAATAAATTTAAGACTGAAATCATACAAAGTATCTTTTCTAAAGCACATGGAATGACCCCAAAAATCAGTAACAGAAAGAAAAATCTAGAGAATTCACAATTATGTGGAAATTATTCAGTATACTTTTAACCAGTGGGCCAAAGAAAAAATTACA
This sequence comes from Dinomys branickii, assembly GCA_004027595.1. NCBI lineage: Eukaryota > Metazoa > Chordata > Mammalia > Rodentia > Dinomyidae > Dinomys > Dinomys branickii. The sequence goes on along the minus strand of PVLD010015487.1, from coordinate 20,308 downwards.
GATGAGGTGAAAAAATGAGACAAATGAAAATGGAAACATGACACAGAAAATCCCATGAGATGTTAGAAAGAAATATTAAAAAGAAATGCGTAATTCTAAAACTTTCCCTTTAAAAAAGAGCAATCTCAAATCAGTAGCTTAAGTTTATAAATTAAAGATCTTGGAAAAAAAAAAACTAAACCCAAAGCTAGCATAAGGAAGTAATAAAAATTAGAGCAAAGATACACACAAAAATTGTAGGAGTAAATGGGTGTAATTCTAGGTAGCCAGGTGGCTGAGACAGAAGGATCATGAGTTCAAAGCCAGCCTTGGCAACACAGTTAAAACCTGTCTCAAAAGAAATTGCTTTTTGCATTTTAAAGAGATAAACACAGCTGGGCAGATTTATTTAATAAGAGTGTCTTGGGAATTGAATAAAATACAGTGACATGATAATGAAATAATATTAAATAAAATATATTTTAATAATCTCCTGTACTGAAGTAACCCTGCGTCTTACTAAGAAATGGGCTACTTTACATCTCCAAATAATGTTTCCATACTTCATGCTTTAGTTTATCTTCTTTGCTAGTTTCTCCTCAAAACCTTATTAAAACTTCTGCATCTTAAAAATTTCCTCATTCAAAAAACAAAATTTCAAGTAAGAACTTAATAATTATGTTAATATTCTTGTTTTATGTTTCTCAATATTCATTTCCTACCCCTACCCCTAAAGCTTATTTTTAAACAACCTACCACTTTGTTCTTCTAAGGTACATGCATTATCTTTTTTCCACGTCTTTTAAACCCATCTACTAAAGTGTAAGTTTTCAGTGAAGACTGCTGTCTCACTGAACCTTAGCATTTCCTATACCATGCAGAACTATGCATACAGCTGAAGCTCACAGTTAAGTCTGTTAAATACTCATAAAAATATACCAAAATAAACCTTAAATGAAAATAAAGATTAGTTTCAAAATGATTTTAACTCTGAAAAAAGTTAAAGTCTAAGACTAATTATGTTATCCAAGAAAACAAGAATTTTGAACAGACTGACCAACAACTAAAGTCTGGAGGAAGAAAACATCAGCCTATTTTAACCTTAGAAGCCAGAAATACTACAAAGAAGAACATAAGCTTGAAAAGACATGAAACAGTGTCTTTTACCTCATTCCTGTTTCTCACTTGCATACTGATTTCATACACCACAGTCTTGAGTACCAAGCTCCCTCCGCAGGCTTACCAAAACCCTATGCTCCTCCAAGGTTCCCAGGCATGCATACGATGTTTTCCTGCCTAAAACACTTCCCATCGCCTTCTTCAAGACTTAGTCTAAGTATCTATTTACTAAAAATTTCCCAAGAGTTCCCGTATTCCTTTGTGCCATTACTATTTTAAATATTTTTTCCTGTAACATTTAATGCACTGCCTACCAGTATGTTTCTTTGAGATCAAACATGTTTTTAGCCACTTCTCTATCCTCACATTAAATGTTCCATTGAAGTGCACGTAACTAAATAAATCCATGTGTAACTGGTAAGTTTTATTTCCCTGCTTTAGATTCTTTAAAAGGCATCTGTTTACTAGCCTTCACTTCTGCTAGAAAATGGGCATTTCAAATCTCCGGCTATCAATGAGTAGATACAAAAGTACAAGGCTACGCCAACAAAAAAGTGTACCACTTAGATCCTCAATTGTAATCAGCAACAATTAAAAATCCTTTTGCAACAAGCCTCCCTCAGATCAATATATTTTCTCAATTCTTCCTTAGTTCATTCAGGTGGCCACAACAAAAATACCATAAACTGTTAACTTATAAGCAACAGAAATTTATTACTCATAAGCTTGAGGCACTGGCAGACTGGCCTATTCCTCATGAACAGCACTCTTCTTGCTGAGGCCGCACAGAAAAGGGAACCTCTTTTATCAGGACGATGATGCCACTGTCACTGAGGCCATGTCTTCACAACCTAGCTACCTCCAGAAAACCCTGCCTCTTGATAACTGATGATTAATTTCAACCTATAAATTTGGAGGACACAGCCAGGTGCACTAGTGCACATCCCTATAGTCCCTGCTATTGGAGAGGCTAACACAGAAGGATTTCTTTCGTCCAGGACTTCACGGTGAGCCTGGCACAGAAAGACCATGTCTCTTAAAAGCTGTGGTGGTGGTGGGGAACCACAAACATTCAGATTCTAACACTTCCTCATCTCCCCGTTTACTACAATCCTGTAACATCAATTAGTCCTTTTACAGCAAATCTTTCTAATACACTGCTTATTTGCCTATTTCTCACTCTTTAGTTGTAACAGGTCAAATAATGAAAATTTTCAACAAAAGAGATCTAAGTTTAGTCCTACGTGATCCTGGTCAAGTTATTTAATGGTCTTTAAACTCCAATTTTGTTGTCTGTGAAATGGTGGTATTAAGTATCTGTATCATAAAATTTTTGTACAGAATTTTTACAAGCATGTATGTAAAGTACACAGCACAAGACACTGCACATAGAAGGAACTCAAATCAATGAATGGTAGCTAACACTTTCCTACCTGCTAGTGTGTCTGGTATTTAATTTTTGAAAATTACTTAAACCTTTACTGTTAAATCATGTAGGTGGACCTGGCTAGAGTTGGGAAGAAAATACTCAGATCTAAACACCAAAGAGGCACATAACACTGAGGCTATCATTTTCATCTGCACCTTTGCTCAAAAAATACACAGTGCTACGAGTTTCCAACTTTACCTCATTTCTACCTACCAATCTTATTTCACTGGTCCTATAGCAAGTGTCTTAACTGGAACAATACATCACAAGCTCCTCACAAGTTTTTTAAGAACCTGGTTAAGCATTGTAAAACATTTCACCTTTATGTGATACCTATCTTCTGTGTGAGGCAAGTCTTAGTATCAGTAACTCTTCCTTATATACTCTGGTTTCCATATCCTTCTATATTGCAGGGTGGTATTTGGAACTATCAGTGTCTCAATATCGTGATGAAAGCACCCAAGGTGGATAACCTACAGCATGTTTCAATTAGCCAGCGCACACATAAAGGACTATTGCATTTCTTCATCTACTTTACTACAGCAGCTCTTACTAAATCTTGTACTCATGTAAAGTGCTACTAGACTAGGTTCTCTGCAATCTTTGCAGTTTTTTGTTTGTCGGTACTGAGGATCAAACTCAGGAGTGTACCACTGAGCTGCACCCTTTTAATTTTTATTTTGAGACAGAGTCTCACTAAATTGCCCACTCCTTGTGATTCTCCGGTCTCAGCTTCCCTCAGCACTGGCATTACAGGGGTGTGCTGCTGCACCTAACTTGATTTCTTTTATTAGGTACTGCTGCCAGCATGAATGACATCCCTAACTTTAAGAATGTAATTTTTTCCTTTGCCTACCTCACTGGGTAAATGTTTAACAGAAAGGACCCAAAGAAAATATTACTGCTTTTTCTAATTCCATAGTGAATTCTGCCATTATGTTCTTACTTCTTCAAAACTAATTTCTCTCTGATGGATTTTCCTTGATCCCTATGACACACATAAGACCACTTAGCTGTTTACCACAACTGTAAGACTTTTAAAGTTAGAAGGGACTTTCCAGGATCATTAGTCTTGCCCAACTCTCTCCTCTATAAACAAAAAACAGGAAATCAGGAAAGTTTAGTTCTATAGCGTAGGCCACAAGGCTAGTAAATGGTTTATCTGGAAGAAACAGAATTCTAAATACAAATTTATAGTGTTCTATCCATTATAGATTTTAATTTAAGCTGTTACATTCTCATGTTTGTTTCATCTAAATGAAAAAATTACTCGTTTGATATAAAGCACAGATTTGTTTTCGAAGGTATTCTCGCTACCATACAAGGAACACACATCCTGTTTCCTCTACTTTTTAAATCCATCCAGGGAGTAGGTGAATGAATAGCCTGTTTGTACTCTAATAAGCTGCCTGGCAAAATAAATATACTGAGGTGCTACAGGGATTAAGAGAAGGAATATTTTGGTTACAAATCTGAAATTCGGGTCCTCAGACTACACACATATTTAAGATTAACAGCTTCCTAAGACTCTGTACAGAGAATAAGTTTATCATTCTATTGATTAATGATATATACTGAATCACTATTGATAATACTATATATCCTTTTTATACCATTTCTGATTAATGTATACTTAATATTACTTATGATCATACCTAGATTTGAAAATTCACTATATTACTAATAAAGAACATCTATCATCTACTTTGGCACCAGAATGTAAGTCTGGCCAAGAGTTAATATTAGTTTTTCAACCCTAATCATTTCTGCCTGGGTTAGTAGGCTCTCAATAAAGTAAAAAAGTGTTGATGAATAAATTCATAAAATCTCTAAAAAGGCAGCTAACCTAAAAACTGGAAATGCAAGAATTTATTAACTTTCCAAAAAGTTAGCCAATTACCAGACACTGTGGAGAGATTCACTTAGCCACCAAAGCTACTTGAAGAAACAGATGAATCCTCACATTACAATTTGAACATTTTTTTTTCAATCAAGTGCTTACTCCTCTTTGTTCTGTCCTTTTCCTTAGAATCACTTTTCCCTAGAATCTCTCGACAGGTTTCTCTTTGTTTCCTTAGGCTCCTTGTACGTCAGAAACTTCTACAATAATTCTTCTGATCAAACCAAGTTTACTATTATAAGATCATAAAAGGCCATCAGCAGACACAGACTAGGCTCTTATAAGTCAGTATTTTACTACCTCTTTTATTATGTTATTCTTATATTGTTTCTATAAAATCTAAGTAAAAAGTAGTAAAATGACACCATATTAGCTTAAAAGTTGAAGAGAAAGAATTTGTTTACCTGATCTCTTTTCCCTAATGTTTTTAATGTTTATGACTGAGTTACACGGTACTAAATTGAAAGTTACTGAATTTGAATTAACTACATCAAATTTAAAACATTTGTAACTTTTTCCTATTTGTAATTTAAACAATCATATTAAAGTATTTTAAATGATTTTATTCAATGTCAAAATTAATAGCATTTGATAGATCATTTGGCTTGTCTTATACAAACATAAAATACCAGCTAATACTATATCACCAAGTTCTCTCCATAGCTTCCCATTAAACTCACAAACTCTAAATTCAAGAACTACAACAAAACTTTAGATTTAGTAAAAAGAATAACTTACTGAAAAGATCTTTAAAGATGTTTAACCAATCCATTTTGAATAAAATGTTGTGTTCTCTTTCATAAGCTGGTTAACACTGAGCAGGATAATTCCCAGTGAGCTTCCTGGTCTGCTCTGTAAACACTGAAACTTCCCACACCCAATCCATGTGACCTGGCCTACACCCAAGCTTCTCTCCAAAGCTGTTTTTCTCCTAAACTACAAAAGAACCTATAAAACAAGTAAATCTTGATGGCTAAAAATATGACCTCATTATTCACTTATTTTGGGAAAAACAAAGTATGTATCTTTTCAATAGTTAAAAATACATTCACACATTCATCCTTTCTTTCATTTCTTCCTCCTTAACTTCCAAATAATGTCTCTCCTAGCACAATCATTGCAAAACAAATCCATTATTTATACGGGCATTTAAGTTATCAAAAAGGAGTGCAGGAATTTTGAGGAAAAAGGCCACTGACCAATGCAAAAGTTGAATTTACATTATTATACAGGATAACTATAAATCACCCTGGAATACAGGTAGTAATAAGTGTAACACTGTAATGAAGTTATCAGGTTTCTTAAGATTGAAACAGATAAAAAGTTATCTGGGCAGTTACATGTCATGGTGATTATCTCTTTAAATTACTTTAGAATGCTAGAAATATCTAGTTCATAAACATATTCTAATACTTTATGGAATTGTTTTATTTATACTATATTTTATGTTTGCTGTCTTACAATGGTTAAAAACGTTAATCCTGTATTGTACTGCTGATAAAAACACTCCAGAATAACACTAACATTGAACTTCTAATAGAAAGCAGTAAGATGAAATATTTCACACTGTATGGTCTATCATGCTAGATTTGAGGTCTCAAACAAACTTTCCAAGGAGGAACTTTTTTTTAAACCCTTGACAAAGAACAAATGACTGTGTCTGCCTGAATACCAAAATTAATTTCTGTCCCTCCCAGTTCCTTCCTGTCAGCTAGAGTGTTTAATTAAAGGGGAGGGGGCGGTCTTCACCCATATGTATTTCCTTCCTATAACCTTAGACAAGACCAGTGTGACTGAAGTAGGTCCAACTGTCAACTGGCCCTATTGGGGCCAGTGTGTGAATGTATTTACTGGGAGATGTGTGAATGGGTTTACTGGAAGACCAGTAAAAATTAATCATAAGCAAATAAATTTATAGTTAGAGGAACAAAGGAGGGGGCAAGAAAAAAGGGAAAGAAATCAGCCCTGTAGATGCTAATATACAATAATAATCCATAGTTTAAGACTCGTATCAAATAAAAGAATAAAATGAGGGTTTGTTTCTTAAAATGAAATTCAAAATATTAAGCCATTAGATGTTAAAATTCAGCAAAGTACCATGTAAAATGTGCCTTGATGCTCAAGGAGGCAATTCTGTATTTTATTTTTCCCTTACTAAATTTGAGTGAATTTTCTTCTAAGTCTAAACTCCACTAGGCATTCATGATTGAAGGAATTCCTGCTAGAAGGTGAGTTCTGCTCATTAGCACCATTTTATCTTTGAATTTGGGCCTAGATTTATACCCTTCACTAGTCTGCTGGCTTAAGTATCTGCTATGAACCAAATTTGCCTTGCTTAGCCAAAATTCCAGTTCTGGTCTTTTCAAGTCAATTCTGCTGATACTGTCAGAATTAAGCTGCAGAATCTATTTAAAAGAATATACAAACAACAACCACTGTTAATTTCCAGTCATCTTGTCTGAAATTCTGTATTGCTTTGTTTTTGTGTTGTTTTATATCTGTGTGTATACTAATATGTGTTTGTCCTTTCATCTTTAAAATTAAAATATATATACATACAAAAACAACTTACCTAAGGTATCCTTTAGGTTTTTCACAATAGATGCTTTCCGAGCACTGTTTTTCCTTTCCACATAGTTAGAAGGCACAAAACCTGTTTTATTCATAGAATTTCTGACTCGCCACCACGATTTAGAATCATCCAGAAGCCATAATCTCTCATTCTTCTTGATGTCCAGCTCTTGTTCTTGTTGGGCCACATAATCAAACTTGGCTACTACCACCACTTCTTCTGCCATATTTCAACAGTTTCAGCACTGTAAACACACAGAAAATACTTTTATACAAAGTTAAGTGGCAGTTGTTTACACACTTTTCAAAAGACATACCTAAAAGATCTAAGGACATTGGAAGTAAAAATAGGAGGAAAATACACCAGAAAAACATGGACCTTTAAAAAATTGTACTGCTGTACTAATATTACCTAAATTAAGGCAAAAACCATTATTAGCATTAAGTTCATTATACAAATGATGAAAAGTTCTCAATATAGTTAAGATCAGAACTTACATATACAAAATAACAGATACTTTTCTGAGCAATGTTTATCCTTTCTACATAGTTAGAAGGCACAAAACCAAAATAAACAGACTGGTAAGAACCAAAAGCACAAGGTGACAAATCCATTATGACAGATGATTTTTAATGCATTTATCTCAGTAAAAAAAAAAAAGAGAAAATATTACTTAGAACTAACTTAGGGGCTGGGGATATAACTCAGTGGAATAAGCACCTGCCTAGCAAGCGCAGGGTCCTGAGTTCGATCCCCAGTACCGCCCAAAAAAAAAAAAAAAAAGAACTGTAACTTACACAGACTATTACTTCCAAACAGAATACGTATGAAACATACACAAAAATTGATCATATGGCAAGCCATAAAGTCTCAACAACTTTCATTAACTGGTATACTATAACCATATTCTCTAGCAATTATAACAAAAAGCTTTAAAAAAGTTTGCAGAAGTCTAAAAAATCTCATGAGTCTGAAGAGAAATCACATAGAATTTTTAAAATAGGAGAAAGAAATGAAAGCCTAACCTTGTAAATGCTGAAAAAGTACTATGTAGAGGCAGACTTTTAAATAGTTACATTAGAAAACCACAAAGCTAGGGGTTTAGCTAAGTGGCAAAGTGTATGCTTAGTATGTGAAAGGTCCTAGATTTTGTTTTGGGAACAGGGTCCCCAGTATCAAAAAAGAGAAAGAAAGAAAGAACCACCCTGATTAATGAAATAAACATCTACCTTCAGCAGTTAGAAAAGCAGAAGCTAAAGAGTAGGAAAGAAAAACTACAAACAAGAGTGGAATATAATGAAATAAAAAACAAAAATATACCAAAAAAGTTCGATAAGTGAAAAAGTAGTTCTCTGTCAAAATTAATAAAATTTATGTATTCTAGCAAGTTTGATCAATTTAAAAAAAGCCAGACATGGTGAAGGCTATAATTTCAGTGCTTGGGATGCTGAAGCAGGAGGATCACAAGTCCAAGGCCAACATGAGCTATATAGCAAGTCAGGCCAATCTGATTAGAATCTGTCTCAAAAAACAATACAAACAAAATAACCCCAAAAAACTCAAAAAGAAAAAATTCACTCAAAAACCACAAATGAAAAGTCACAATTATACTGCAAATTCAAAAAACATAGCAATATTATAAGTAGTTTTATTTATTTTTATTTGTTTGAGACAAGGTGTCACTATGCAGGCCTTTAACTATAGCCCAGATTGACCTTGAACTCATTCTCCTGCCTCAGTTTCCCAAGTGCTGGGAGTACGGGCATGCACCGCCATACCCAGCTATGTCATAATTATTTTTATAAACCTAAAACAAAGTGAAATGCAAATTTGCAGAAAAGTTAAAAATTAAAATTGAGTCAATCATTATAAAATCTTCTTAGAAGGAAAATACCAGGACCACAAAGTTTTATAGACAAGTTTTAGTAAATTTCAAGGAACAAGTAATTCTAATTTATGTAAACTATCTTAGAAGAAAGAAAAAAATTACAAGACAATGTCATCCCTGAACCTAGATTCATCTTTGCTCTCTTCTGAGATATTATCTTGTATCACTTAGTATACAAATAAATTCAGCTTTTAGTTTTGGGTATTAACCAGCAAACTTTTATCAACAAAGAAGCAAGATTTTTAATGTTCTTAGGGAAATACACTTTAATCCAAAATTCAACATCTTTTGACATTCAAAAGTATAAGCAAGGTAGATATATTTGGGGGACACTCAGAGCCTCAAAAGTTGTGACACATCTTCTGAAAGAATGACTCAAGTATGTACCACAAAATTAATACAAAAAAGATCCCAAAAATGATGATGATGTGCTTAAGAAGCTATGAGGGCCAGGGATATAGCTCAGTGGCACAGCGCTTGCCTGGCAAGTGCAAGCTCCTGAGTTTGATTCCCAGTGCCAAAAACAAAGCAAATGAACGAAAAAAACAAACTGATAAGCAGTAAAACAAGAAAAAATTTTGGTGTACATGTGCCTTTTCTGCTTAAAATTACTTCAAAATAGTTTCAGCCAAGTTGAAATTGTTACTGGTACATGATGTTAAAAAATGTTAACAATAAATTTTATGAGACAATGGAAAGTTGAAAGCAAATATTTTTCAACGATCCTGGGCAGTGACTCACATTCCTTCCCTGTGTCCCACCACTGTCCAAGTGATCCATACACTTAATTCAGATCTAGCTCCCAATGGAACTTATTTGGAAACCTGATGAACTGGTTTGAAAATTTATCTAGAATAAGTAAATGTAAAACTGTCAATAAATATTTGGGAGTGCTGAATAAATAAATATTCTCTTAGCACCTCTCTAGCACTGTTTTAGCCTCGCAACTTAGGGAACTGACCCTGGCTTCAAGGGTAACTTTGGATTAGTCAAAGCTCCATCTGTATATCGGAATTACTGACTAAACTGAAAATATATAGGCAGTTGGGCCTGTACTTCAGAGTAGAGTCAAATCAGTCTAGAGAATTAATCAGGTGTTAGTATTTTTAAACCTACCCAAATGACTCTAGTAGCCAGGGAATAAGAACTTATACAAGTAGATCAATGACAATCTTTCCCTTGCTAGGTTTAATCCACCTAAGGTCAAAGGGAGGCAAGGAAAAGCATGCCAGAAACTTCAGGGAAAAGTTGACTGGCTCTTAAAAACATAGATTTCAGGATTTTGTCATAACGATGAGGAAGGGAACTACTGTAGCCCTCTGGTTTCCAGCTGGAAGATGAAACTGGAAGGCACAGGAAAAAGAATTGCTGGGAAATAGAGCCAGAGTTATTAATGCATTACACTCTACTATTCACTTTGAACCTCTACTCCCTGAGCTAAGTTTCTTTATGGTGTTAAGTGAGTTTTATTTTAATTTTCTGTTATTTTCTACTTAAAGTTTGCACTACAAGAAAAGTTATCCCATTGGATATCAAAAGGTACTAAAATATGCTGAGGTAACTTAAAATAATATGATACTGCACAAACACAGACCAAAAGAATGCTGACAGAGACATGTGGTTTTAGAAGGCATTTTTCCTAGTTTAGGCCTTTTAAAAGTAGGGTACTCTACTTTAAAAAGCACTGGTGATATCAATCTGCATAAAAACACATTTTGAGGTATATTCACCCCAAATATTTTTATGTCTCAACTGGACCTTATTCAAAAATCAAGTAACTTTTCACAGTGATTTCCACTGACAAGTCTTTCCAAAGCAATCTATTTAGTTTTTACAAAAGCAACTCTTTAGTACCATTTTTCTTTTAACTAGAAGCACCCCTAGAAGTCTTACATCTGAATCCTGGTAAATAGATTCAATTTAATTGGCAGAAATGGAAAAGTGCCAAGCGTATCAAGTTATTACGCTTCATAACACAAGTGGAAAGGGTCAATCAGGCAAGTCTTTTAAGTAACTTTTCCTTTGTACAAAAAAATGCAAATATATGACAATTTCTTATATGAGGGGTGGCATTTGAAATTACTGAAAAGTAACTGATAGTAGGACAACTGGCTATGTATTTGGAAAAAAACAGTGCTACCTCATTCCACATGCAAAAAACCCCCACATTAATCCACAAAACAAGAAAGGAAAAAAAAGAACTAGACAGAAGACTTTCAGTTCTGGGAAGTCAAAGTAGTTGTTCTTTCTCTATTCATTTAGTTAACTGTAACTAAAATTCCTGAATATTATATATAAAACAAAGGAAAACTCTGAAAAGTGAAGACAGCTAGAGGCCTCAGAAACCAAGGAACAACACAGTGACTTAAAGATGAAGGCCAGCAAAATAGACATACAAGTGGGCTCCAAATGGGACTGCCTGTCAAGAAAGGGTAACGGCAAAGCAATATTGATACAAAACAATGGAAGAAAACAGAGAACCCTGAAACAGACCTACACCAGTATGGCCAAATGAATTTTGACAAAGGTGCATGAGTACTTTAATGGAGGTAGACTAGCACTCTCAGTAAATGCTGCTAAAGCAATTGAGAGAATAGCAACCCCCACAAAGAAAGGTATTGTACTTAATCTTGTGCCTTATACATACACTAACTCAAAACGAACCAGAGAATTAAACGTAAAGCTATGAAACTTAGAAAAATGTCAGAGGATCCATAAAAGGTAAAACTCAACAGTAGAAAAAGAATTTAATTAGAGAAAAAGTAAAACATATGAAGATATATTCAATGAAGTGTACTGTGCCACTAGCACAAGATATTCACCATTTTCTATTAAGAAAATGTATTATTATACCACCCTGAGATGTTACCATACACACCTATAAGGATAGCTAAAAATAAGAGTAATAATGCCAAATGCTAACAAGTATATTTTGAAATTGGATCATCGTACATCACTGACGAAAATGTACAGTAGTACAGATACTCTAGACAACAGTTTGGCAAAAAATGCAATTATACAATCTCACAAACTACACTCCTGTGTATTCATACCAAAGAAATGATGGCCTCCATTCCACAAACACTTGTATATGAATATTTACACCAATTTTGGGTGTACAGTCAAAAATTAGAAACGATCCAGGTGTGCTTCAACAGATGAATGATTAAACAAACTGGTATATCCACATGCAAAATGAACGAGACTGAATAACAAAAAAAAAAAAAAAATCAATCCCACTGGTTACTCACTGAATGATTCCATTTTATGTAACATTCTCAAAGTGACAAAATTATAGAAAAAATAGTATCAGTGATTGCTAGGGATTAAACAAAAGTGGGAGCGTGCCAAGCATGATGGCGCACACCTGTAATCCCAGCACTTAGGAGGCTGAGGCTGGAGGATTATCGTGAGTTCGAGACCAGCCTGGGCTACAAAAGTGAGCTCAAGGCCAGCCTGAACTGCAGAGTGACGGTCTCAAAAAGACCAAAAAAAAAAAAAAAAAAAAAAAAAAAAAAAAAAAAAAAAAAAAAAAAAAAAAAAAAAAAAAAAAAAAAAAAGTGAGAGCAAAAAGGCATCTGTTAGGGATGAATGCTGATCAGCTTTCCAACACTATAACAAAATACTGACATAATCAATTTACAGAGATAAAAGGTTTATAGTATTTTGGCTCACAGTTTTGGAAGTATTGGCCCATAATCAGTTGGCCCTAGGCCTTTGAGATTGTAACAGCAAATGACAGAATCTTGTTGGTGAGCAAAACGAGTCACCTCACAGCCAAAATCAAAACAGAGGAAAAAGGGGGTTGGAACCCACATTCCCCTTCGAGGCACAGCCCCAAGGACCCAGCTACTTCCTACGAGGACCTGGTTCTTAGGGCTCCACCACCTCCCAACAGAAGCACAGACTGAGGGACACTTATCAACATCACAGTAGCTATTAAATTAGGGGAGCACTCTACCACTCAGCTATAGTCCAAGTTCATCAACATATTTTGTAAAACCTTTTTATAAATTAAGTACACCAGCAACATTTCTTTCATTTCAAAAATCTTTTTATAGCTAGTTTGAACCAGGGTCCGGGGGCTGGGGATATAGCTCAGTGGAATAAGCACTTGCCTAGCAAGCGCAGGGTCCTGAGTTCGATCCCCAGTACCGCAAAAAAAAAAAAAAAAAAGAATTTAATATTGAACCAGGGTCCAAACTAAGTGTTCATACTATAATTCTGGGCAACTATCTTTTCAGTGTCTTCAATCTATAACATCATTCTCTTCCGCCCCTCTTCTGTGTCACTTTGACACGCAGCATTCCCAAGATAGATTTGGCTGGTGTATATCCTCGCCATGTTCTTTTTTCTCCCTTTTCTCTGGTAACCTGGTCATTATTTATAGAGGTTTAAATTCTCTCCCAGGTTCTTTGTTAAAAGAACACAAACAGTCTTGATAGTTACTGATATGTATTAGGAGACACACTATGTATGTATGGCTCAACCATTTATAGTTGAGACTGAATGATAGATTTAGTAATATTGAACTGATTAACCAATTATAAAATTTTCTATCAAATCTTTACCTTGAGGATAGAGGGATAAGAGGGAGGGAAGGGGAAAGGAAAGAAAAAAGGACCTAGGTGCCATATGTATACACACCAATTCCCCCATGATGAATGCATTTATTATGTACCATAAATATACACAAATAATACATTTCTTTAAAAAATCAAGTTACCACCAGGCATGGTGGTGCACACCTGTAATCCTAGCACTCAGAGCCTGAGGCAGGAGGATCACTGCGAGTTCTAGATCAGCCTTGGCTGCAAAGTGAGCTCAAGGCCAGCCTGAACTTCATACCAAGACCTTGTCTCAAAAAGACCAATAAATAAATAAATAAATAAATAATCAAATCAGTGGAAGCACTAACCCACTTAAAATAACAACAAAAATAAGCCTTCATCTAATCATTTAATAAGCCATCAGTGATCACTGCCTGGACCCATCATTTCCAAAACAAAAATTTGCTAGCTCTACCTGCATTCAGAAACTGATTTGTCTACAAAGAACTTTGCCTACTGATTTAATTATTAGCATTCAGGCCCTACAGGAAAGGCAGAATATATGCTCCTACGTGTTCTGACACACTGCATATAATTAGGTTTGTTTCCATTTTTTTGATTTTTATAAAATGTAAGTATTTCATAATGATGTAAAGCATTTAGATAGTTCTAAAACCATCAAATAAGATATATTTATTGAGTTCTACTTCCACTGGGAATGGTGGCACATACCTGTAATCCCAGCACTCTGGGAGGCTGAGACAGGAAGAGCACAAGTTCAACCCTAGCCTGGGCAATTCAGTGAGACTCTGTCTCAAAAAAGCACTGGAGATGTAGCTAGTGCAAACGTCCTGAGTTCAGTCCCCAGTATCTCGAGTGAAACAAGAAAACTTTGCTTTTTCTTTCTTTCCTCCACAGAATCATTTTGAATTGTAGTGGTTTATGTTTTCAGTGTCTCTTTTTTGAATACTTTAGGAAAGTACACAAGAAAATATATAAATTAGAAATTACAATTTTCATCTCCCCCCACAATACATACATACATATAAAAGAGCAAATTATATTGTCTGAACCTTCCTTTTTCAGTTTAACAATTTATCTGACCATTCCATAGTTTAATGAGGTTTATTTACTAATATAATTACAACTTCTAACAATTGCGTAATACTTCAGCATTATAAAACTATTAGTTTCTTCAACTAGACCTTACTAAAGGATAACGAGATGTTTACAGTTTTCTGGTATTAAACAGTGCTGCAATTAACAGTCTCATATACATGTCCTTTTGTTTTTCTGTTAGAACCTTTGGGTTAATCACAGAAAAATGCTGAGTTAAAAGATGTATAGTTCATATGATCTTGTGAGATTATCAAACTTCCTATTCATACAATCTTTACTCTTACACTCCTAACAATGTATCAGTGACTATTTCTGCAGAGCCTTTTCAATCTTGGATTTCTGCAAACCTGATGAGAAATAGTATTTCAGTAGTTTTTATTTGTATACTCTTATTACAGTGAGACTAAACACACATGTTCCCTATTTAAGGGATATTTGCATTTGCTTTATAGGTGAAACTTTTACTCATATCTTCAGCCCATTTTTATGTTTTTTCAACCATCTGTTGTAAAGTATTTGCCCTTTGCTTAGCAGCTATAAAGTTTTCTCCCAGTTTATTTGTCCTACATTTTTTGGTTACAGAATTTTTGAAAAACAATTTGACAACAGCTATTATATTAGCTTTCACTATGACAAAAAATCTGAAATAAATAATCTCCAATGAGGAAACATTTACTTTGGCTCATTTTCAGAGTTTTCAGTCTAGTTTCTCGTTCCATTGCTATCGCACTAAGAGGCCCATATCATGGCAGAGCAGGCATGGTACAGTAGAGCTGCTCACCTCATGCAGGTGGCCATAAAGCACAAAAAGACAGCCAGACAGCCCAAGAGGAAAGGTTCAAGGACAAGATACAGTTCCAAGGGCACAAGCCCTATGGCTCATTCCCTTCAACTAGATACCTACCTCCTAAGTTTCCATTACATGCCAATGGTGCCATCAAATTAGAAATTCATCAGTGGATTAATCCACAGATGAAATTAGAACCCTCATGATCCAATCACCTTACAAAAGTCTTATAAGGGAAAACATGAGGAAAACTTTACATCCAAACTTTAATAGCTATCAAAATTTCAAAGGTGTACTTTCTTTTCTTTTTCTTTAATAGACCCAGAATAAAAACATCTGTTAACAGTGTACAGATGGGATAAATAATGGTACACACACATACTAGAATATTATACAGTAATTAAAATGTATAAATACAGCTAAACCCAATAACAGGTTTAAATTTGGCATACATAGCACTGAATGAATGCAGACATACACAGGCATGGGGTATGATTCCATTTATAAAAAGTTTCAAGGTATGTGAAACTAGTGCACAGCATTTTCAGTGAGGAAAAGGTTTTTCTTGGGGAAAGAGGAAATGGTAGCGATTTGAACGAAGTACTGAATAAATGGTTTTGCCATGCTAATAATGTAAGGGACAGTGACTTTTAGTACATCATTTTAAGATAGACAAGCCTCAAAATGTGTCTTGAGAAACATCCTGGAGGAGTTGTAAAGAGTTAACTTTGCAGTCCTGACTTTGTCCTGGAATTCTTCTCCTTGCCTAAGTTGTTAAGGTATATATCATTGTGGCCAGAGCCTGACCTAGTCACATGGTGCAAGGAAAACAACTGTGGCCAGGCCTAAACATACCAATCTATTACCATGAAAACCAAAAATGTATATAAAGTGAGAAGAAAGGCAGTTAAGGGCTGCATTCTCTGATCAGGAATGGGGGGCAATGACTGGTTCAACTAGTTCTAAATTAAAGTTAATTAAAACTCCATTTGTTCTGAATGAGTTCTTTGATCTCCTGTGGAGTTCAACCTGTTTTTGATTTTTGCCATAACAATATTAAAGATGCCCAAATGATTTTTGAGACTAATCATTCCAGATTAAAACCTTTAGTAACCTAACGAAATTATATATAAAATTTATCTCAGAGAGGCAACAATATTTCTGTAAGTGTTTCCAAAAGAAATACAAAGAGTGTCTCAGATCAAGCAATGGAATCCAGATCAAATTCATTCTACTTTAATCTGGTACAGACTGGCTCAAATGGATTAAACCATTATAGTTTTCTCCATGTAACCTCAAACTAATTCAAATGTCTTAAATTGGTCCAAATTACATTTTCACATAAACTGCCAATTTAGTATCTGAACTATAAGGTTGAGACTATTGTCCTCTTTTACAGATTAAGAAAGGAGATAATATATGGTAGAAAAACAAATGAGAACAGTAATGGCTTTGACAATAGACTGCTCAGCTCCATCATTTACTATAAATCTAGACACATTCTTCATCCCCTCTAAACATCATCTCAAAAGGAATGTCTTAGTTATTTTCTCCTTGCTGACATACAATACTTCTCACTCACAACTGTAATAAATTCTTCCTGCTGTTAACCTCTGTTGTTCCTAGAATCCATTCCTTGATTTTAGAGAACACGAACTTGGCATTCTGGACATTTGGCAGGTTGGGAGTGTTGTTTCCCTATATCACTACTATCTTAACAGCAGACTAACTTAAATTTTCTTCAACCAGGTTAGTTAGCCCGCTACCCTCAATTTCAGTCTCTTGCAAAATCTCAAGAACAAAACATGGACAAACTTTCAGCCAGCGGATAACCCACATGGTCTGAAGTCCAACAGCCAATGCCATTTCTGTTCCCAACTCAAACCTAAGACCAGTCTTTATTGGCTGCATTTTTATCATCATTTTGCTCTTCTGAGCTCTAACTAGCATATCTCCCACCAACAGCTAGGGCTACTTCTCTTGGTAGCACCTCCAAACCTTTCTAAGCTACTCCTGTAAGTTCCAGAGGATTCTTAACCACATGGTCAGGTAGCATCACAGCTATGGCTCCACTTCTCTGGTACCAAATTTGTCTTTATTGTTTTCTCATCACATTTTGGCTCACAGTCTATAGAGGTTTTAGTCCATAGTTGGCCAGCTTCAAGGCAGGGAAGAATGGCAGGTGTATATAGCAGAGAAGGCTTTTCCTATGGCATGGCCATCAGGAAACAAAGGGAGTCACTCTTCAATTGCGCATTTTCTTAAACCAACAATCTATATACTATAGACTAATAGTTATGCAAGTACTCAAAATCCATATTTAAAATTTTTGCTGGAACATTGCTAGTAATTATAAAAATAATTTGAAACAAAATACATATGGAATGTCTAAACTGTAAGCACAGGTTGAGGATATCTTTTTCAAATGCTTCAGACCAGTGAAGTTTCAAATTTTGGATTTTGGAATATTCATATATATAAAATGAGACACCTTGGGGGTGGGAACCAAACCTAAAAGATAAATTCATTTGTTTCACAAACACTTTATACACATAGCCAGAAGGTAATTTAAAATCAGTACTTTTAGTGTGCCTGCATTTTGATTATAACTCATCATATGAAATAATGTATGGAATTTTCCATTTATAGGATCATGTCACTGCTCAAAAAGTTTCAAATTTTGGAATTTTTCAGATTTGAGATTTTCAGATTAGGAATGCTTAATCTGTACCAGTATGATAAAATACCCAAGACATATTGGAAAATGCAAACTCCAAAACAGTATGTTTATAAAAACTTCATTCTGAAAAAAAAATCCTCTATCTTCATATATGCATTTAAAGTTTTGGAAGGATATACATCAAACTATAAACAGTGGTAGTCCTGGTAAGTGATAAAACTGCTATGATTTTCACTCCCTATTCCATAGGTAATGTGTAGTTTTAGTATTTCACAATACATATTACTTGGTTCTTCTAAAACATTCATTTAACAGAGAGAAAACCAGCTAACTTCAAAGCTAACTAAGTGGCATCAAAAAAACAAAGTAGAGGTATGGAAACATGGAGAAGAGAGAAACATTTTTTAAAAAATGTGACAGAATAAGCAAGTATGACTACATTTACAGTAGAAGCTACATTTTTAGAAGAACTTAAGTGCAGCATCTAAAGGAAAGAAAAACCTTGTAATTCAACTTTCCCTTTAAAGGTCATTTCTTCAGTAAAGCACCAGATAAAAGAGCCAGTTTGAATTTAAAATCTAAATAGAGCACATGGTAGATTAACTACAGATCTGCCTCTTGTCACACCTAGCTGAACTGAATCAGCACAGTTCCTGGGGTGGAAGCCCCACCTGAGGATTGCTGCCAACAACACAAAACTGAGGGGAAGATGGTGTGCTGCTGATTCTCCTGCAGAAGTCTGTCACACTTGTTCTCCTGATAGGAACTCAGCTGTTTTCTTTGTGGGCGGAGCTTGGGTCCTCCCTGTGGCTGGCTTCAGTTCTTTTCAGGGGAGTTCTGGTCCTTACCTTAAGTGTCACTTCCTGGCTCCAGTTCAGTTCCCTAATCTTGCTGGCACAGATCCTTCATCCCACTGGCACAGACTTTCTAGTTTCTACCACTGACCTGTGGCCCTTCCCAGTGCAGATCCTTGATACAGACATGTATGAGACATTGTTGTGGGCTCTAGGTCTCCAACTGGACTCCTGGATAACATTGTCATGGGTTCTAGGTCTTCAGTTGGACTTGCGGAGAACATTGCCATGGGCTGCAGGCCCTCAGCTATATTCTTTGGGTCTCTAGTGCGTGGACAGATCTACACTCTTTTGCATTTGACTCTTTGGGTGAATGTCATAAAATAAACCTACAAATCATGTGTCCTGTATTAAATGTATTCCCTTATATATTCTGACCACAACAGGGGGTAATATATATCTTTAAACATAAGAATTGCATCTTGCACCTGAAGAGGGACAACAATTGAGGTCAAATCAGAAAACAGGATGCATCCCATCTAATGCATGCTCTGAGCAGACAGAGTAGAATGATGAGTACAATATTTACACAATTTAACATCCATTTTCTATTTTACTCTTTTAGCCAAGCTTATTTCAACTCACACAAATTCATTATGAAATAACTCCACTACACTTTCACCTAACCCAGAGTCTTAGTTATCAACTATTTTTCCTGCTAAAACTTCAGGGTTTGTTTTTCCCCCCTAACTGCACTTACATGTGCAGCACTTGGGTGTTCCTAGCTCCTACTCTTCCTTTCAGAAACTCAACTTCTTTTGTCTCTGTATCCACATGCCCAGCATGTGATGTGAGGAGCCTCACCAACTAGTGCCCAAGTGACACCTGATATCAACTATTGGGCTTCCCTTCCAGAATCTGAACAGCTACTGGGATCCCTATTGACTGCCTGCACTGTTGGAATTACGTCAGCATTATGGACTTCACATTTGCCCTAGTCCCAGGTTATAGCACTCACATCCTGCTTGCCTTTTCTTCCTGGCTTATTTCCTGACTTCTTTGTTTTGCAAAGGTACTTCAAATGTCATTCCAAACTGTACTTTGCATAATCCTGACCATTTCCTTGCCTTTTCTGAACTGGCTATCACAAAAACAGGATCTAAACTCAAATTAAAGAACTAAATCATTTCAACATGTCTTCTGGGACATGAAAATTACTGGTTCTAGATAGCTTCACAAATTGCAGTATTCTCTATGAATGCACAAGGAACAGATTGAGCTGGAGAATTCCTACTCATTTAATTCAGGCAGATATTGGCATCCTCTTGTAAGAGAAATTTTCTCTAGTAACAATGATACATGAGCTGTGCTAAACCACCCTCCTTTCCCCCTTCCAGGAGTTAAGCTGTTACAATGTGTAGCCGCCCAAGGACAGAGTAAACCAGAGGGCCTGAACTGTCAAGACAGGACAAACCTCATGACTAAGGAATT
>PVLD010015486.1:0-48334 GCA_004027595.1 Dinomys branickii | reverse complement strand
AAAAAAAAAAAAAAAAAAAAAAAAAAAAAAAAAAAAAAAAAAAAAAAAAAAAAAAAAAAAAAAAAAAAAAAAAAAAAAAAAAAAAAAAAAAAAAAAAAAAAAAAAAAAGACATTGAATTCTCAACAGAAATGAAGCCAGAAAGGGTCACATTTTACAACAAAATGAAAGGTACATTAGATGTTGTCATGAGTTACATAGCAATTATGATGTCATTTGAAACACAAAATGTTAGCCAATGGTGTTGTTTTGCTGGGCCCTAAACATGTCAGACATAAATAGTTTTAGAGCTTACAAAGAAAATAACAAGCACAAAATATCATGGAGAAATTGTCTTAGTGAATTGGGACTAGAATTGGTAAGTGATCAATTACAACAGAGAAAGAACACTATGTATCTGCCCAAAGAACCCTGTAAAAGAATTCTGGAGCAGAGCAGTGAACAGACAGGTGAAATACCACAAGAATTTCCTAAGAAAACAAGGAGAGCAGCAAAATATCAAGTATGTCCTACCAGTGAAGACAGAAAAGCAACACATGTGCTGCCAGTGTAAGCAAGACTTGTGTATGGAACATCCTGTTCTTAGGTGCGAAACCTGTCTTAGGTGTGATAAGGGAAATAGAGATTATTTTTGTGGTAGTTTTATTAGTATTCTCACCGTAGTTGACATGGGAATTTATTTCTGTTATTCTTTTTTTGATTAGTAGGCAAACAAACAGTTGACATAGAAAATGTTGGTGTTTATTCTAAATATTCATGACACGCTTGATGTTTTATTTTACTAATATTTCATTTTCCTGGTAAATGCACACTGTATAATATAGAAAGCTTCTGACAAAAGAGGAAAACAGGAGAGGTGGCAAGTATGGCCTCCCAAACAGGAAAAGAAAGTTAAGCAAATGTGCTGTCAGTGTGAGCAAGACGTGTGTGTGGAACATGCTGTTGTCATGTGTGAAGACTACCTTACAAGTGACAACTGAAAGATTACTTCCCTGAGGCTGGGTGTGGTGGCACATGCCTAATCCCAGCATTCAAGAGGCTGAGACAGGAGGATCATCTTGAGTTTGAGGTCAGCCTGAACTACACAGCGAGACCGTCTCAAGAAGATTCTTTCTGTGGTAGTTTTGCTTGTATTTTCATTGTAGTTCACAAAGGTTTTATTTCTGCTGTAATTTTTTAGATCTGTAAGCATATAAACAAGTGATATTGAAAAGGATGTTTATTCTACACATACATTACATATTAAAAATTTAATATTTTATTGACATTTTATTTTCCTCTTAAGTATAAATTGTTTAATAATAAAACTAAAAAAATTAATAATTCATCAATAGAAATACTCCTAAAAAAATGTGGGCATTACACACTCCCATAACATGCCTTTTGTAAAGATTTACTGTGACGCCCCCAGTTAATTAAAGCTGAACAGATTTCCTAACTGCAAGTCTTCCTGAAGTTTCACGATGGTGACTGAAACTCTGAGAAGGGAGATGACTGTGTTCCATCAGCGCATACCTTTCCCTCTCACGTCCTGCTCAGGCGTGCGCAGTTTAGGGGCTGACGCTCCACAAGGCTTCCTTCAGCCACTGCGTGGCAGCCTCCAGGGTCATGAGCACTGGCCACATTGTCTGCACTTGAGCTCTAGCACCCTGGGGCCGGTGAGGCGACCTTGGCCATGTTTCTGGGCCTGCTTCCTTATCTGTAAAATGGGACGGATGACTGTACCCTCCCCTGAGGGTGGATCATGGGAGCTAACTCATCAGAGCACACACTGGTCCACTGGCAGCACAGCAGTAGCAGCCATGGTAGTAGTGGAAGCTGGGTGTCAGGGCGCACGCCTCTAATGCCAACACTCAGGAGGCTGAGGTACAAGGATCACCACGAGTTCTCAAACTACATAGTGAGACCCTGTCTCAAAAACAAAAACAAAACAGTAGTTGGGAATCTTATTACTCCCCTGGAATCAAGCTCGGAAAACGCTTTCCCCAGAACCAAGAGCCCTACCCCAGGAGGTAGCACACATCTCTCAGCATTACCAACCTGGCTCCTCTAGGCAAGGACTTTAGTGATCAGCATTCATGGGCCTGCAGTCAAGTGACTCATGGGAGCACTCTCACCATGCTGGGGCAGGAGTCGGGGGCACAGTGGATGTGCGGCAAGCCAGGAAACGCCTCTACACGGCTGGAAAAAGGAAGCCGTCAGCTGGCTTCCTTCCGTCCAGCTTCACTGGTTCCTCTGCAGGGTAAGTGCAGCAGTCAGCACAGAGAACACAAAGGACACCTGAGCACCGGGGTCACTGTGCCCTCCTGCTCCCACATTCTCATCCTCTCTTGGTCCCAGACTCCCCCACCAATAAAATTTAGGAGTGAAGAAAATAAAGTTCTAGCCAACAAACATAGGCAGTAACCTGATAGGAGACATTCACAAATCTAAAGATATGTCCATCATCAAAAGACAAAAGGAGTCTGCAAATGCTGGCTGAACATGGTGATACATACCTGTAATCCCAAAACTCAGGAGGCTGAGGCAGGAGGCTCACGATGCATTCAAGGCCAGCCTGAGTTACATACCAAGACCATGTCTCAAAAAAAGAAAACAAACAACAAAAAAGCGAATGCTGTCCAGGCGCCATCCAGGAGAGGAGGACCTAGGCGCGGGCTTCAGAGCACTCAGGTTCAACTGCCCACCACTCATGTCTTTCTTCCAAACTTTTCAGTTTTCACTCCCAATGCATCTACTGGGATTGTCATGCCTAGCAGCAGCCTTGAAAGTAAACACCTGGGAACCCTGAGACCACTGTCAATATGGGGCCCAGATGCCCAAGCAGACAGGCTCCAGAATGATGATCCAGTCTACAACCTCCACCCCTCTGGATCAAGATACCCACTTGGGTCATCTTGAAAGAAGAGTAACTCTAGATGAATTCGGAGGAGAAACTAGGCCAGTGCTATTGTTGAGGTAATAATAGTTCAGTTCTTCACAAATGCACCACTGTGATCTTGGTGTAAAAAAGGCTTTTCTAGAACTAAGTCACAAAAGAAAAGCTGGTACATCTTACAACACAACTTTTTAAAAATCTTCATAGAAAAAAAGAAGAGCACGAAAATTTTCTCTTATCAAATTTTCTTTAACCAAGTATAGCAGTACATACCTGTAGTCTCAACTACTCAGGAGGCTGAGACAGGAAAATCCCTTGAGCTCAGGATTTCAGGACTAGCCTGGAAACCCAAATGTCTTGGTTACTTTTCTCATTGCTGAGACACAATATCCGACACTCAAAGTGAAAGAAAAGTTAAAGTTTATTTGGCTCATAGTTTGTAGAAGTTTGAGTCTGTAATCAGCTGGCTCCAAGCCAGGGTGCCGTGGCAGGGAGAAATCACAGAGGAGAAACAGCTCACGGCAGGCAGAAGGCAACAAAACAAGCAAGGGTCACTAAGAGCATCTTTCTGCCCCTTTTATCTCATCCAAACTACCCAGGGTGGATCACACTCACGCCCTTAAATCCTAGGATCCTCGAGCCTGGTATTGTACCATGAATCAACCCCAGAGCCTGGCATTGTACCATGAATCAACCCAGCGTCACACACTCTAGATCCAGCAGTCTCTGTAAAAGCACCCTCCGCCATGACTGCATGAGCATGAGGCTTTGGGGGGACATCTAGACACACGCCAGAATGCAGAATCAGGCCTTGTCTCAAAAAAAAAAAAAAAAAAAAAAATTTGCTTACATTCCAAGCTACCTGGGGCGTAGGGAAACAATCTCATTCATTGAAGGGAGGAAGCAGGAATGGGTGTGGACACCACAGAAAGCAATTTGACAACATTCAATAAAATTTAAAGTACATCTACTTTTGACTTTGCAGTCTCATGCTGGGAATTTACCTAACAAATATGCTGCATATCTGTAATGACACCTGTGAAAAAACTGAACTGCAGTATTGTTTTAATAGCAAAAATTGGAAATCATCTACAGGCCCATCAACGAGGAGCTCAATAAACAAATTCTAGATAGTGGGATACTCTGGAGCTAACGATAGAACGAGGCACCCACATATACTCTGGCTTAAAACCATCAGCAAGACACACTGTTAAGGAGAATGTGACATTCCTTCTCTGCCTTTGTTTCTTAGTGTATGTGTGGGATACACAATAAACACATTCCTGGTTGGGAACTGCATCTCACACATACCGCATCTCAGTCCTTTCTACCTCCCATCCTCTCCCTGCCCTTCTTCCCAGATTCCCTTCCCAGCGCCACACTGCCTATCTCCTTATTTCCTAGCATCTCCTATTTTGCTCTGTATTTATACCCTGGGTTTCTCATGTATGAGAAACCATGCCGTATTTAATTTTTGGTGTTTGTTTAAAAATGACATTCTGAACCTCCTCAGGGTATGGAGGGTGTAGTGGTAACTAGTGAGGCTAGGAAGATTTTTTTCTCTGTATAGATATTTTTGTACTTTCTGAATATTTTTGAATTTCTGAATTTCTGTACTTTCTGAATTTCTCTGTATAGATATTTATGTACCAACAACCTTCAGACAATTTTGACAAAAAGGGCCCCCTAAACTGAGTTTTAGCAATGTGACACACTTATATGCACTGATAACAAACATGTCTGTCATGCTATAAAGTGAAAGAAAAACAGGTCAACTTAAAGAGTCTAATCTCATTGCATTGAAAACATTTGTTGTGCACTGGCATGAATATGTTTACAGATATATAGAAAAATGTCACAAAACACACAAATAAATTTACAATGCTCTCCCCTGAAGTGGAGTAGAATAGGAGTAAGAAAGGAGGAATGTAAGACTATGGATACAGATTACCTTTAAAAATGTGCATTTTAAAACTTTTCCTTAACTTTTTGTCCATAGCTTTCTGTTTTGATGAATATACTCTTCACTTTCAAAAAGTTCTATTTGGTTCTCGTTAAAATATTCGAGGTCACTTTTTCTAGCTTCCTGTAGTGTGTTTCAAGCTTATCTTTTGTTTCTGTAAACACAGATAGCACTTTAAAAAAAAAAATCTGTGTCTGGTAATTGAAGTATCTGAGGTCTCTCACACATAATCTCCACTGTCTCTCACTCTCGCCAGTTCTCACCCATTACACTTTCCTTGTGCTTAGTTACTTTTGGCTGTGTGCTGTTCATTGTCCCTGGACATTATTTATGGGAAGGAAGGTAGTCGGGCCACTTTCAACCAAATCCCCCTGCGGTCTCTGGATCACCCAAATCCCCCTTTTCCAAGCTCAGCCCCACCCTTCCATCTGGCTGTATGTTGGGGGAGGCAGCCCAACCCCACGAAGCCTGTCACCTCCTATGAGATGCGGACTTGTCATCCTGTCCTGTCAGCTGATGCGGGATGAGCTCACACACAAAGAAAGGCACCGAGCCCTCCTCAGAATCTGTACAAGTCTCATCCGTCCCCAGAGCCACAAGTAGGGAAAAAGACAGAAAGAGCTGGCAGGTTCCAGACAAGCAGCTCCAAAGATCTCTCCAATCCTCCTCTGCTGCAATTCCTGTTCTCTGTGATTTTTGTCTGCTGTCCTACAGGAGATGGATGCTTGTGCCAGGAAATCAATAGTGCTGGGCCTTCAACAGCCCATTCTTTATCTCATGGAGTGGCATGGACCTACCTCTGCCTCACCAAAACCTCTGGGGTCCATACACCCGTCAACAGAATAGCAGACACATTCCCAAGCCCAAGCCTGGGATCAACAGTGATGCAGAACTGGGGGCTCATGGGCATGGGAGAAGACTCACAAACAAGTGAATCTAACAAAATGAAAATCCCAGTTTATATTGGGCATGGTATGTTGGGCGTGGTGGTACACACCTATAATCCCAGCACTTGGCAGGCTGTGTGGGCTTCATATGTGAGTTCAAGGCCCTCCTGCACTACACAGTGCTCTGCCTTAAAAGAAAATGTTTGTGAAACACAAAGGACAGAGATACAGCATTCACTGGGGTCTTTAAAGAGGCAGCAAAGCAGCCTAACAGGTCCACCTCCCCATTATGCCATCTCTTTCCAACACAATCTGTGGGCCACGTGTTTCTCCACTGTCCTATTTATTCCTCACATCCCCTTCCGATGGTAGACTGTGACTGCCACATTGGATGCTGAAGGGGCTGCAGGGACCAGGCAGCTGTTCAACTTCTTGTCTGAGGTCACCAAGCCATGTGGAGACACACCAGTCATGTGGAGCCTAGACAAGGCTGATGCTATCATGGGGGGCATCAGCGACAGCTCAGCAAGGGAGACGGAAGGATGACGACTGCCTGCGGAAATTAGCCAGGCGACAGTGTGTTAGACACGGCACGAGGGAAGTGACAAGGAACGTGCTTGTAAAACGCTTCGGGGCTTTGCTTCGAGTTGGCCCTAGAATTGGCTGTGTACAGTGTTACTGGAAACTGTCATTATCATAAGCAAATCTGGTATGGATCTGTGGCTAAAAGACCAGCTCTCTCTAACATGTGGATGTGCACACACGCATGCACACATGCACGCATGCACACACACGCACGCGCGTGCACACACACACACAAAGCAGCAGCAGCACTTGTTTTCCCAATCAGAACTGCCAGCTGACATGGTCAGACAGAGTGACCCAGAGCACTATTGCTAGCAGCTAGAGTAGCCATGCCAGAGCACGCTGGTCCATAGGCAGGAACTGTGGTCTTCATTGGATGCCCAGATAATGCAGGTATCTTGCCTCCCCCCACCCATCCTCAACAAGCCATCCTGGACTGGAACATGCTTGACCTACAGCAACTGTCATACCCCAGCTGCCCTGCGGAATCCAGCCAGGCTGGGACATACAGGGCACACAGGAAGGTCTAGTGCTTCTTGGAGACTCTGAGAGACTGTCTCCAAAGGAAATCTCTGCTAGGCCCCAGTGGAGATCACACTGTTTCCCTGCATACCTGAATCATCAGAGCTCATCCACAGAGCTCATCAAAACACACATTTGTAACCCCAGGCAGTAGATAAGACAATGGAAACAAAGGAAAAGAGGACCAACTTACAGGCTGAGGAGAAACACTTATGCATTGCCAGGGCATGTAAAATGGTATGGCTGCTCTGGATAATGTGGCAATTCCTTATAAAATTAAACACATAAGACCCAGATGTTGTACTTCCAGGCATTCATCCCAGAAAAATAAAAATGTATCCTCACACAAAGACCTGTTCATAAAAATGTGACAGTAGCTTCACTTCATAATTACCAAAAGCTGGAAACAATCCAGATGTCATTCAGCAGATGAATAGGTAAGTAAAGTGTGCTACACTCATACCATGAAAAGCTACTCATCAGAAGCAAGTCAACCTTCCCCTCCCTACCCTTCCCATGCCTGGCCCGGCATCCAGTCCCCATGCCTGCTGTGTCTTAGGCAGCAGCAGTCACAACCCACACACTTGTTGACGGCGCAGGCCCAGACCACTGGGCTGGGAACCACACAGTCCCACTGGCTCTGGCCTCGGCAGCATGGACCAATGCAACACCACAGTCAACCACTGTCAGCCCCGAGGGTGGCCACGTGACTGTCAGATCCTAAACGGAAGGATAAAGATAGGACTCCTCTGACGGGGACAGCAGGACAAGCCAAAGCCCAGCCACGCTTGGGCAGCTCAGAAACAGAAAAATATAAATCTAAAAGATAAAAAGCTGTTGGAGAGATGAAGAGTAGGGACAGAAGCAAAGGTATCAGGAGAGGCAGAAAGAAAAGGAAGAACCAGACAGACAGGTCCCCAGAGCCACTGGTTTTCTTCTTTTCGTCCCTCCTGTAATAATCCCTCTTACTGATGACTCGTGTGAATCTCACTCTGTCATAAGAGAGAAGAGGAGGAAGAAAGGAGGAAGGCAGGGGGAGGGCAAGAGAAGGCATCTAAGGTTCCTCGGGGACTCTAGGAATCAAGAGTTTACGATTGAGCCTCTGAATCAGCTCACAATCACAAGTCTACTCCAATTCCATGCATGGTTAACCCCCAAATATCACAGTTCTATGACTCATGACTGCAACTGCCAGCCTTCTTACATGACTCAGTATTGTACCTGACTCCCCCAACTCCATGCAGAAGCAAGACTGTCACCATCACATGAGTGTCTCCTCATATGGCTCACACACCTCTGGGGACACCAGCTTCCAGAGCTGAAGTGTGAGTGGTATTAGGACAGCACCCCTTACCTGCTGTGAAGACAGGTAGTCCTGGCCAGTCTCTGTTCTGCCATGACAGAGAAGTCCAAAGCCACAGGGTCAGGGCAGATGAGGCCTGTGCTAGCTTCCGGGGAGACAAGCCACTCCCAAACTCTTCTATCAGGCTGCAGATGTAGCTCAGGGACAGGGTGCATACCTAGCATGCAGGAAGTCCTAGATTTGATGCTCAACACAAGAAAGAAATAGGGAAGGAGGGAGGGATGGAAGAAGGAAGAAAGGAAAAAAGAAGGAAGGAGGAAGGAGGGGACGGAGGGAAGAAGGGAGGGAGGGAGGAAGGGATGGGAAGGAAGGAACTGTCATCACATCAGCACTCCACACACAGGGTTGACTCACTTGCTCGGCAGACACACTGCGCCCCTGTGGGCTCCAATCTGCACGGCAGGGAGTCTCTCTCGTGCCTTCTCACCCACTCCGGGCATCCAGACTTCACAAGGCTGTTTAGGCTTGTATTATATCAGTCCCACAGCGCCTAGCTTGAGACTCTACAGGGGTCTTCTATGCTTGCCCTCGAGGCTGACAGGAAGGAGTGCCAGGGACTAGGGGAGGAAGAGCCCCACCAGCCCAGGAAGCAGGACAGCAGAGCGCAGGTGGGACTGAGAGAAACTGAAGGAGGCCCCTTGACTGGGGACCAAGATGAACGAGTGAGAGTCAGCAAGAAACAGTGCCAGCATGGAGTTGGCCAGACAAGGGGAGTTGAGGCAGCAAATCCCTGCAGTGCTTTTTCTCGCTCTCTCTCTCTACCTGCCCAAATGCAGCCCAAAGCGTTCCAAAGGACCTCCAGAACCACAGTAAGTGGGTAAGGAAAGAAAAAAAGAAGGCCCAGCTTCAAGCCCTGATGCCTAATCACCAGGCCCTGGCCATCAGCAACTGTTACAGCTGAGAACAGAAGTTGAGCATTCTACTCACAAAGGCAGGGACAAAGAGGAGACACACAATGAACGTCATCCCCAGATGTGCTCGGCGCACACTGGACAGAGATTTGGGGTTTGACACCATCGGGATACCATCGGAAGAGCACACCCGAAGGCCTGCTGTGGTGCCTCCCTCCTGAACCCCCAGCCTTCAAGGTCTGGCCCAAGACCCTCGCCCTACCCTTCGAAGCTTTGCCTTTGCACCCTGATAAAAAGTATGGATGGGGCCCAGTCTCCATGCAAAAGAGCCCCGAGGTCTCCCAAAGTCTAGACACAGCCCTGAGGCTGCTATGCTGATAGAGACCACTATGTAGCAGCTCTGAGCAGGATTTGATATTAACCAATTGGCTTTTCACATTTAGATGTCGGGTTGCCCAAGGCTTTCGCACCCTGTCTGGAGATGGGCAGCCAGACTCATAGTAAGTGAACCTCTATGAGTCACTGGTCTCCACTGAGGCCTGTACTGGCCTATGAAGTTGGGATACCTCAAAGGAGAAGATAAGGCCACAGCTGAGAACATCTGGCTCCAACCCCAATTAACTAAAGGAGACTGTAGCTACAGGCATCTCACTCCTTTAGGTGAAGGCCTTTCTGGAGATAACATAAAGCATTACTTGGAAAAGTCCTTCAAGGGATTCCCAAGTCCTGCCCAGATTCCTGCATTGTCTTCAGTATCCCCCTCCTCTGTTTAAAAACCAAATAAACATGAGCCACCCAGGGAAGTTCTTGGTCTTAACCCAGAGAATCTTGAATTCTGAGAGAGGGTGGAACCCTCCTGGAGCCTCACAATCATTTCAATTGTCTCATTTATTTAAGCCTTTGCCAGCCACTCTTTTGGGAGATTGCAGGCCTGATCAGCCCACAATAGCTAAGGGATAATATTAATGCGATACTACACTGACCTCTGACCACAGCTCTGGGACTGCCACTCACACGCATCCTCTCCCTGAGGACACACTGGGCAGCAGCACCAACTCGTAGCTGCTCTGGGGACTGGAATGCCAGCCTGGAACACAGCTGGCAACAATAACCTTGTGACAATAATAGAAGCCAGCTGACACCTTGGACAGAGGGCCAGAATTTTAAGGAGGATCCTGGAAAGTTAGGTCAGACTGTCATGCAGGGGACCGAAAGGGAAAATGTCTCTGTTCTGCCAACAGCAACTCTGTTCATTAGCTGAGGAAGAGCTTCTGGCAGTGCCTAAGCAGAATGTGGCCTGCGCCATGTCACTATTTTTAGCACTTTATGACAAATGTGCTCAGCTGTCCCTCTTCAGAGTAAGACTCAGATTTGCTCCATCAGAGCTGCCAGAAAATAGTGTCACTTGAACTTGGGGCCTTCGTGTCGCTTTCCCTGGGTGTCAAGGCTGCAGGCGTAGCGGTGGAAAAGAGGCCACCCCGGGTCCCCCTGTCCCCACAGCTCAGGGTATACAATGCATACATATGCCCTTGCAGTACCTGTGCCGTTAGGGACACGTCTGCCTGGTGCCAGCTAATGAACAAGTATAGCTTTCAGGCTGAACAGTTACTGAGTTGCACCAACCAGCCATAAAAGCCTCTCTTCTGTGGAGCTGATGTGAGACAACGGGGCAGAACACTGAACACCTCCCATGGCTGGGAGCACAAGTGCAAAGAGCACGGAACAAAGGAAGACAATCTAAATATGGTTTCTGTTACGTTTGCTGAATTTAACTCAAAAAAAAAAAGAATTTTACAGGCTTTCTCCACCAGGCCAGCATCCAGTGTTTCAGGATGTACAGCAGGAATGGATGGGAGCCTTGGCTTTCCTGATGGGTTTTGGGGTTTTGTCCCTAGCCTGCCATGTCTCCATCCTCCCACAAGTGAACAGGGAACCTATGCTAAGAGGCACCTGCATGTGAATCATGCAAGCTTTGCCCAGTCTTTCCCATCCTGCACCACAAACCCAAATCAGACCCAAGAACATCCCCACTGCAGTCCCAATTGCCTGCCCTTGGCCTCGGTATAACATGGCCCCAGGAAAGACTGACAGAATAAGGGCACTTGAGGGGTGGCTCCCATGACTCCAGGAAAGGGGGGCGCTGGGAGCAGGCCTGGGCCACCCCCACCCAACACCACTCTTTCCTGCCATAGCAAGTGTTATGCCTTGAGAGGGGGACTTGGGCACAGCAAACAGAGGCCCCAAGCCTGACACTGTCAGGGACTTTACGACAGGCTGCATATGCCTGATCTTTGGAGCTACACAGATCTCCTCAGGAAACATGACAGGCTGAGACTGAGGGCGCAATAATCCTGTGAGACCAGGACCTGGGGTCTGGGAGCTGTGGAAAAGTCCTATGAGAAGGGTGAAGTACTTTTAGCTACATGATTCCTCTTCTGACTCATGACCCTGAGAGAGAGGCACAGTCAGAGATTTTGGTCCTTGCCTGGAGATAAGAGGTGGCTTGTCCCGTCTAGGATGGTACAGAGAATCCCCTTGTTTCCATGCCATGCTGCAAATACAGCTTGTCTCTTCCAAAGCTCACACTGGAATGTACTCTCCATCATGAGGCAGAAAGAGCGTGGACACTTAACCTAATGAAGGCATCTAGAGGCGGGGCCTGGGAGAGAGATGGAGATTATGGTTGAATCCTAGTGGCTGTAGAAGAAGAGGGAGAGGGACCAGTTACCCCACATATACATGCACATGTGCATGCACACAAGTCACATACACTCCCTGACCCCTCTCAAATGATGACTTCTGCTAGCTGGGGACTCTGCACACAAGGCCATGGCCAGATTCAGCCCTTCAACCTTGCATGAGGACTGTAAGCCAAAATAAGGCTCTTTGCTTTATAACTTACCCACCTGTGGAACTATGTCATTAGCCACAGAAAACAGACAGAGCCGCCCTGTCAGAAGCTCTTTCCAAAGCTAGGTGTGGTAGTACATGCCTATAATTCCAGCACTCAGGAGACTGAGGCAGGAGGATCACTGTGAGTTTGAGGCTAGCCTGGACTACATAGTGAGTTCAAGGACAGCCTGAACTCACTTTTCTGAGATCCTGATTCAAAAGAAAAACAAAACCAAGAAGCTGTTTCCAAAAGACAGAGCAGGTGATCCAAAACTATGAGAATAATCTACCTACACCTTCTGCTATTGTGCTTGGAGTTCGGGCTCACTGTGGCCACCAAAACAGCCAACAACAATGCACAGGCACCCAACATGCCAGGCATGGTGCTAAGTGCTGCCATGGGTCCCATCCCATTAATCCCAAGGTCAGGGCTACTGGACCCCGTTTTACAGGCATGGAGAATGATTCCCAGAGGGGACATAGGCCAACAACGAGGGGGCTCACCATGTGCCAAGTGCTGTCCTAAACCCGTTACCTATACAAACCCATTTAATTCTCATACATCACAAGGTGTGTGAACTGTGGTCATCTCCACTGTACAGATGAGAAGACCAAAGGGCAGAGTTCGGTAACTTGGCCAGAGTCACCCAGATGGTCGGTGACAGGCTGCCACGGACTGGGGTACCTGGCTCCCAGGGGCCAAGGGCTTCCGCCACCATGTGGCCTCCTTTAGTGACTTCCAAGAGTCACAAGGCTGGGGTCCAGCGCCCCTCTCCCCGCACCCAACCTTCCTCCCATCCCCTCTCCAGCTGTCCCCAACATATGCCCCATGCTCACTCCCCTGGAGGACAGGAATGCCTGGGAAGAAAGGAAAATAACTAAAATAGAATGTAGTCATCACACGAGAACAAAACCATCAACCGAAGCATGAAGCACTATGATTAAAAAAAAAAACCTGAATACATAAAAGGCAGCAGTAAGAACCATGATCAACTCAAACCAGTGCTAACGATGTCTGGAAACAGTGTGTCCTTCGGAAAATCCCCAGCATTCCAATCCAGAGGCCTGGCCCCAAGGGACCTGGGCACATGGGTAAGTGTGGCATGGCCAGGCTTCCTCGCCAAACAGCCTTGAGGCCACAGGAATCCGCACTGCCCGGGTCATTTCCTGGCTGTGGAGTGTTAGGACCTCCTTTAACCCTGAGTGTCCAGTGGACCACTGGCTCCTGATTCCTCTTTTACCTCCGGTCTGCTGGGAAGAGCAGCAGGCCTCTACCAAGCGGGCTGGCTGTTCCAGAGACCATCAAGCCCTGCCGGGTCTGGAAGCTGTCCAAAAATCAAGCCACAATCCTCATAACTGCCAACCCAAGGCCCCAGCACACCTTTCTCTCCCCTAAGGCCTCAGGCCATGGTCCACCCTGACCAGAAGCTGGATGATGGCCAGGGCAACAGAACCAATAAAGGGCCACTGGGAGGAGAACCCACCCCACAAAGGTGACCCCTTGATGGGTTCCAGTCAAGGCTGACTGCTACTGCCAGCTGCCCTCACAAGCTGCGCCCATCCCAGACCAGATGACGATACAATTTCTTTCCTAGAGGGACAGAAGCCCAACAGATCCTTTTAATGCACATTAGAGTTTCAAAACAAGTCCTGCCAGGTCTATAATTTGTGCTTCTCAGTCCAGATTTGAGCTTTTAAAATCAGACAAGTATAGATTCCCACTAGACAGAATATCTTTGGATGAAGGTCATCCAGCCTAGCCTGTCATTTCACTGATGAGCAAACTAAGTCTCAGGAAAGCGGGGGTGAGAGGAGGTGCTGCGTATAAGGGACAGGGGCAGAGCTGCCTCCCAGGTTCCCTGCCCCCGGGGAACACCACACTATGCAATTCATACTGTGTCCTTAGGACTGAGCCCCAGGAACTACACAACCCAGGGCTGCCTGTGATTCTTTGCACAGGGAGCTTTGTGGCCTGCGGGATGGCTCCTCACCCCCCATCCCATGTCTCAGTGGAGCTTCTCCACTGAGTCAGACACCTGCAGCCGCTGCTCCTGACACGGCACCCATGTTACCTTTGGGCATGATCTGATGCATGGCGACAGACAGGAAGAAGATGGAGTCACTGTAGTAGGTTCCTGAGCCAGCACTGAAGTGCTTCTGCATGGCCTCCACCACAGGGAAGAGCTTCTCCGTCAACACAGCCACATCGTGGAAGATGACCTGTAGCAGGAACAGGAAAACCCAGCAGTCAGCCAACCGGACCTCACCTTGGCTGTAGATGCCCGACACACACCTGCACTCAGGAGGCAGAAACAGAAAAGGCCCCGGCAAGGACTGTGAGCAGGAGCTGGGGTGGGGGGAGCGAGACTAAGGAAAGGGAGGACAATGAGGGACAGAGTGGAGGTAACAAAGGCTGGCTTGCGGACAGGGCCATGGAGGGTGGGGATAAACAGAGGAAGAGAAGTGAGAGGGAGGGTGGGGATAGGAAGAGCCTTCTGATTTTGAACCTCAAACCAAGCCACCCTGAAGGAAGCTGTGCACTGAGGGACAGAAAGCCATGCCAAAGCATCAGACCCTGGAACTCAGGACCCTCAGCATGGCTGGGTGCTAATGCTGCTCCAGGCACTGTCACCTCGTAGGGGCCACTCCATGTGTGCCATGGGCCTATCAGATGCCCCAGCTCCATCTCCCTCATCCAGGAGGATGAACAAGGGGAGGATCTGGCCACTAGCATATGCTAAGCGCTGAGGGAAACTCGCTAACTCAAGCAGCATTCCTGGAGTATTCTCTTAGACTCTCGGAGGTGCTGTGAGGTACAAGGAGTAACCAGCCACCGCCTCCCTCAAAGCACTCAGAAGTCCAGGGGAGCCACCAGCTTTGCAGGTATGAGATGCCCTCACATGTGCGCTCTGACCCTCGTGACTACCTCGGCTCCCGGGAGGCAGACTCAATCTAGCCTCCAGATTCCAAGTGAGAGAGGAGAGGCCTCTCCCAGAATGATCCTGCAGCCAAAGTCACACAGCTAACAAGGACACAGTCAGGACTTGACCTTGGTCCCCGGATTCCTTCTAAGATGAACACCTCCTCTCTACAACAGTGACAGCAAGGGAGGGGGACAGCAACATTGTCTAAGATGCGAGGACTGATCGGACCCTGGTTGGTTTTCCGTGGGACAATATTCCAAAAGACTAGAAGTCCATCCCATATCAGCCTCGGCCTCACACGATACCACATGACCCCGCCCTCTACTTCTGTCTCTCATAGGTTTTCCCTGGGGCTCCACATGCCCCACACACCGAGATCGCTCCACTGCACAGATCAGGTGCTCACACCAGAAGCCCGGATGCTCTTCCTCCTTCCTCTGCCCTCCTTGGAGATCTGCTAGTGGCCTCCTTCCACCACCCTCTTCCCTAGTAGCAGACAGGATAGGATAGGGCTGCCAAACACCACTGGCTGCCCCACCACCACGGCACCAAAGTCAAGACCTGCAGTGGCCATAAACTGACCTGTCTGCTTCTCCCTGCTTTGGGTTCTGCCTTCAATATATACTTCTCTTATAGCTTATAGCTCTTATATATTTTATTTCTCATACATTTCTCTTTAATCTACAGTTCTCTTAGTTCACATGTTTGCTTTTATCCTTAGTTCTTAAATTTCCAGAACACTGTTCAACTTAGAAAAGCTTGTACTTCGTGTTGGTTCTCACCATTCCCTAAAACTTGTTGTATGTTAACTCTTTTAAAAAGCCTCTAGAAAGTTTTCTGACATTTCTAAGACACTGTTTGCCTTCATCCCTTTTCTGGCCGCTCTTTTTCTTAGACTTTGGCTTTTCCTTTTTTGTGGCCTCTCAGCCTGAGTCCAGTCCCACTATTTCCCAATGCAAATCTCATAGTATGTCTCTCAGCCCCTGCAGCCCTCTCTTGGCCTCCTCTTGACCCTGTGACTTCCCTGGCAAGCTTACCTCATCTTTCCCAACAGCCCTCCTTGCACGTCTATAGTCATTTTCCACATATACAATCTTTTTCTCTCTCCTTGGCTTAAAATATCCAATGGCTCCTCACTGCCCTTGGTTACCGTCCAAATTCCCCAGCAAGGCCTCCACTCCCCTTGGGGATTGGATAGGAATGAAGCAGGCATCCCCAATCCCTGCCCTACTGGCTGCCCTTTTGTGTCCTATGTCCTTGCTCTTCCCACCTCTGGACCCTCTCTCCCAGCCCCCACCTGCCTGGTAAACTCCTATCCAGTCTCCTGACCTTTCCATTCAGCCCAACTGCCCTCTCCATGGTCCCCAGACTCTTCCTGCACCCCATCTCACATGGGGCTCCACTGACCCTGTTGGACTTGACCCCCAAGTCTGTCTCCATGTCTATGAGATGGTACTCCTGAGCCCACAGGCTGGGACCGTGCCACATCCTCTGTCTAGCCCCTGGCCTCACGCTGCCCAGCTCATTAAGACGGGTTTGCTAGAGTGAAGGAACTGCCCCTTGGGCAAGTCCCTGAGCCTTTCTGAACTTCCATCTCTTCTGGGTAAAACATAAATGGCAACACAAACTCCTACAGTGGCCATCAGGGTTATCTCAGGGGTTGGCAGACTGCTCTTGCTCCTAACCCTGAGCGTCCTGCCCTGCTCCCTCCTGGTCTCCTGAGCCCCCTCTGCTCCCAAATCAGCCATCACTCATGAGCCAGTGTTTTCCACAGAGTCTCATTACATCACTCGGCCATTACTCACAGCTGGAAAGAGAAAAGAAGCTGAGAGCTGACAAGAGGCTCTCATAGAAGTGGAGCCTTTGTGTTCATCAGAAAGGGAGAGAAAGGACAGGCATGTGCCCACGTACACGCAGAGCAGGGCCTGCCATAGCTGCGGCCTAACCAGGGAGGTAAAGAGGCAGCAGCAGCCAGCCTGCTCCCCCGCCAGCCCCAGATCACCCCAAAGTTTCACAGGGACAATTGCAACCCATCAGCATTAATAGATTTCTGAGGACAAACTGTACTCGGTACATTTGTTCCAAGAGTTGTACTGTGAAGCCTGCGCCCATGAATATTTCATATAATAAATCCTCCTAAAGATAAATTAGTATGTTCCCTGGAAAACACTCATGCAGCAAGAAGCAAATCACAGACATTTGCCAGTGTGAATCCAAATGCCTGGTCCTCCCAAAGACAAAACCTGGTTTCCTACTGTGACCTGCCAGGGGAGAGCACTCCAGTCTGCTACACACTGGAGCCCCCAGCCCAGACCAAGGTCTAGTGCTTGGCTTGGGGCCCAAAGCAAGAGTGAAGAGAGAAAGAGGTGACGGAGAAAACAAGCCACCTCTCTCTCCTTTCCTGCTCCCTTTCCAGCCCCCAGCCTCAGGAGCAGCAGGAGGATTCACCATATACACTGGGAGGTGAGGAAGACAGATTGGCATTTGTGTTGACGGCAACTGGCCAACGACAGGATCCAAAGCAATGGCCTATGCCAACTGGAAAGTATGATTTGTTTTTAGGGATAGGATGCAGACAAAAAGTCAAATCACTGCTTGCAACCTTTATTAATTTGTTCATAGGTACATGTCACAATGTAAGAGTTCTATAATTGCACAGCGCTATTTTCCTCACATTCAGCCTACAAAATAATTGCTTCCTAAAACCCTTCATGTGCATAAACAGGACCACCTCTGTCACCCTGCCTCCGGCTGAGTCACCAGGGTGCCACCTTGAGCAATGCAGCTCAAGGCACTCGGGATACTGGTATTGGAATAGTCACCCCACTCCATGGCATCACCTGTGTTCATATGGGCCAGGCAGCTGAGTACTTCCACCAGCCTGTGTTTATGTATCTGTAGCCACCCACTAGTCTCCTTTTTATTAGCGATCTTTAAAAGGTTTCTTTATAACAACATCTCACACTTACAGTTCTGAGATCAGCCACCCACCAGGAATAACTGCTAAATCTGTGTTCAATTTCTTTGCCTCCTTTTTATTTTAAATTAGTTCTGTCAAGGGACTTCTAGAAGCAACTAAATTCAATAATGGCTAGGATTTTTTTTTTAGGCAAAAGTGTCATAAACAGTACTTTACTGTCCAAAATAAGGTATGTAATGAAGAAAGCATCCTGTAACATAAGGACTTTAGAAAGATTCAACCCAACTGAAGAGACAGTTTTCAAAAGAGGGCGGAGGAGAGGGACAGGGAGAGGGAATCTCACCTTATATTCCACCATGCACAGCAACTCTTGACACTTCTAACACTGGAGACAGAGCGACCAGCCATGGCAGAGCTCGGTGCCAGGCAGAAACAAGGCACCTCTGCCAGCCAGGCCTCAGCTCCTGGGCACGTTCACTGAGGCCTAAAGAGATGCCAAGCCCTTTGGTGAGGAAAACTCATTTATCACTGGGCAAGCCCCGCTGGAACTCAGCTCTAGGCTATGCACCTAGAGCCAGGAGGGCAGTAGTAAGGGCTGGCACTAGCACACCAGGTTCCCAGGAAAGCCTGAAGCCAGCAGCAGGACCAGATGGCTGGAGGCCAGGCCTGCAGGAGACTGTCCCTGAAGAGCTGCAGAAGGGGAAGGTGACAGTATAAAGCCTGGGGAAAGCTACCCTGATTCATGGTTGCTGGTGCACCCAGCTGTCAGACCCATCTCCTGCAGGAACAGCAAAAGGTCTTGTCTTGCTCTGAGGGGTTGCTGGAACACTGGAGGGAGGGCAGGATTCTGTGACAACATCTGGACTCTGCCAGGCAGCCACCAACAGCAATGGAAATGCCCAGCCTGAGTGGCAAGCACAACTCCAAACAGTCACATCCTGTATGGGAGACATCCGACAATGGTAGAGTTGAGGCCACCAGGACTTCAGAGGCAGAGTGGCCTGTTACTAAAAACACAGTCCTGGGTTCCTTGCTAAGATGCCACCTAGATGCCTGCCAAGCTGGGTGGAAACTCTCCTATGCCATAGCTCACCTACATAATCGGAGAGAAGTCTGGGGATGTAGCTCAGTGATGGAGCATTGCCTAGCATGCTGAGGCCCTGGGTTCAATTTCCTGCACCACAGGAAAAAAAAGGAAAAAAATCATGGTGACTGTCCTGTGAGCGTTCATGAGTAATGCAGCAGGCACTCAGTAAAGGGCAGTGCACATTGTTATAGTTGGGATGCCTCTTCCACACAGGGCACCTACCAGGTCTGGTCAGAAAATGCAGTGAATGATTACATTTAAAAATGGTTTTATAATAAAAGATTCATTGCCGTGCAATGCCCTCCAATTACTCCCCCTCGCTTTAAGCACACTCGTC
This sequence comes from Dinomys branickii, assembly GCA_004027595.1. NCBI lineage: Eukaryota > Metazoa > Chordata > Mammalia > Rodentia > Dinomyidae > Dinomys > Dinomys branickii. Next base: position 29,127 of record PVLD010015486.1, on the reverse strand, counting down.
CCATCATCCTTGGCACTTTCTGGACACAGTTCTCAAGTCCACTCTCATGAGTTTTGATCAAAAACACAGTAAATACTGCTGCCCAGGGCCACCCAACGGAAAGCAGGCTGGTGAAAACCTGACACTGCGTCCTCGCCCGCCTAGTCACCAGATCTGGCACTGTAAGACCTCTGGAGCTCCCCACAGCCAACACGGCCACTGATGGGTGAACACTGTGAATTAATTCAGGACATCAAGGTGGCAGCAACAACGGGCAACAAAAGCTTCCAGAGCTGCCTCCCAAAGTAACAAGAACGGCGGCGGGATAAGTGTATTCGAAACAAGGGGGAAGCTTTTAAGAGAGATTCGTGAGAACGTGTCCTTCACTAGAATAGCTTTTTCATTTAGACAGTTACTGCATTTTTAGAGCATACAGTAGATCTGAGAAAAGAGTGCACTGTTTTCATGTAGTCTTCAGACACAGTGGGCAATCATCAAAGCTGCAGGCTCTGCGATGCTCTGAAGGCAGGCCTGAGTCCTCCCTCTGCGTGCTCAGCTGCACCAACCCCCCTCTGCTGGGGCTGCCGGGCCAAGAAGGCTCCTTCCACACTCCTCATGTGTAGCATGAAGGACCTATTTGCAGACAGTGCTGCTGAAGTTACTAAAGCAACCACACCCATAGGTAGATTAACCACCCCACAACGGGCTGTGATATCATCCCATGCCAGAACCCTGCTCTCAAGCTCTCAAACCCCCTACCCCCCACCGCCACCACCCTCGCCCCCACCACCACCACCCCCGCCTGGGAGAACACCTGGAAGGACGTAGAGAAGTGGGCAGGTCTTTCCTGGGGACAGGCACTGATGCATTCCCAAAGAGAAGCAAGCACAGCTCCTCCAACGTCCTCCCACCCATTGCACTCTCAGGGCTGAATGGCTTGCTCTGAGGGACCCACAGCAGGCCAGTGAGTCCCTGCTCCACCCTGAAAGGCTGGCCAGCACAAACACACTGCTCATCTGAGTAATCTTTATAACCGAGTTGGGGGGAAAATGATTTTCTAAGGGGAAAAAAGCTTACTTCCATATAAGAAAGAAAAACCTGCTAACAAACTGCCAGTCCTTCAACCCCACAAATGTGCCAAACACTGTATACCTCTGGGCCTTTGCACCAGCTGCCCCTTCTGTTCAGAGCACATTCCCTGGAATCTTCCCAAGCCTGGATTCTTCTAGCTATTCAGGCATCTGTGCAAAATTACCTTCTGAGATTTTTTTCTCACCAAAAAAGTAGCCACTGCCCCCCCAAACATGCATGTGTACCACATACAGCACATGCACCATCTCCTGTGACGGATGCATTACCAGACTTGGCTTCTCCATAAGGCTTATCACCATTTCAGGTCCAATTCTGAAGGGTTTCATCACTGACTACCTGTCTCCCCAACTCCTCTTCTGCCTGCAGGCACCGTAAGGGCGGGACCTCATCCACCTCCTCACAGCTGCACGTCTGACTCTCAGCACAGTGGCACACTCGGGCCAAAGCTCGCCGGCTGCAGGTTGGAATGAGCAAGTGAAGAGCAAAGATCCAAGGATACAGAGAGGTGCGGGGACGGGACAGCCTGCAGCAGGACACAAGTGGTGGCCCTGCAGGGCTATTCCCTGGAAGGTAAGAATTTGGCAGCTCCTTCCTGCCCCAGGATTTCCCTCCCGGGGACCAGCTGTCACCCTAAGGAACCCCCAAGCCTCCTTCTTTGTCCTTTTGGACAGAATGTCCAGCAGAGGCAGGCACAGTGCCTGACGTTATCACTGAATAAATGAATTCAGCCTGCCAGCTGTGTCACATTAATGAAGTTTTCAGGGCTACAGAGAAATAGGTAAGTGACTAGGTTGGCAGACGGTAGAACAGGTCTCCTGATCTCTCTTTTTAATCCCTAATGGGTTGTAAAGTCACCATCCCTTAGCAGTGCTGTATACTGAGCCCACCTTGTAACCTTTACTTTGAAAATAGTGGTCTCTCAGGATAAGTGAAAAAAAGTTCTGATTTTTTTGTAGTTTTAAACAGAATAGGTAAAAAACTAATAATTGATGTGAAGTTTCCACAAGGAAAAAAATAAGGAAGCTGCATGGTAGCCTACATCTATAATCTCAGCTACTCAGGAGGCTGAGGCAGGAGGGTCACAAATTTAAGCTAGCCTAGGCCACTTTGTAAAACCTTGACTCAAAAATTAAAAGAAGAAAAACGGAAAGAGGGCTGCAGATATAGCTCAGTGGTAGAGCACCTGCCTAGGATAAGTGTGGTCCTAGGTTCAATGCCCAGTATCACAAAGAAAGAAAGAAAACGAAGCTCAAATTGAGCATTTCCTAGTGTGACTGAGGCAAGCAACGCTGGTGTCTCCCTGGGCAGAGTGGAGGTGCAGAGGAAGACATGGCCCCCTACACTTGCCAGTCCCTGTCTTCAGCATCCCCACGCACCCCACTCCTGTCCTCACTGGGTTTTATGTTCTTGCCTGCAGTGCGAGCATGCACGGCTCAGATAAATCCCTTCCCTCTTTCAAACCCTGAACTCTGTAGATCCGGGGCCGCTATTAGAACAAGCAGCACCATGCCAAAGCAGACAAGGCTTCTGGACAGTTGGCCCCATGCTGAGGAACTGTGCCCAGGGTGGCCTGAGCGAGCTCCTCCCAGCCCATCTGGACATGGCACGTGCTCGTGGCTAGTTAATGGGGACAAGAAGAATGTGTCACTGGCCCTACCAGACATTCTCCACACAGCTGAGGATCCCACTGGCAACACCCATCATTTCTTTAATGCAGTCCATCTGATCTCCAAAGACCACCCTGGCTAGCTGTCGCGAGGACTCCCAGCCGGGCTGGGAAAAGGTCAGTGTCACCTCACCTCTCAGGGCCTGCTGCTTCCTACCTCCCAACAGGATGCCCAGAGCCGCAGCCTACCTTTTGCAGTGCTTATGAAAGAATGCTTTTAATGAATTTGCTTTTAAACAAATAATCCTTGCATAATGAATGTAAGCATCCCTTAGGCCCCCTTTTGTATAAATCATGAGGTTTTGCTTTTCTCCATTAAGTGCTAAATTTCCCTGATAATAGAAGTCACTTTTCTTCAAAATAATGCCCCCCCCCGGCCCCCCTCCCCATGCCAGAGGATGAGAGAAGATCTGGGGGGCAGGCGGCACATGCAGGCAGGGGGCAGAGCTGTGCTTCATTGTCTGATGCGAAGACCTTTAGAGGAGCTGTCGGACCCCTTCAGTAACCCAGAAAGTGAGGGCCACAGCCACACATTACCCCACATCCCTCAAAGAGCTGCGACCTCCAAGGAACAAGGCAGTTCTACAAGTGACAGCTAAATGCAGGCTTCAATCAGGCAGGCAGCCTTACCTGGGGTCCTGCCCACTTTCTGATCCTGTGTTCAGCCTTCTCTAAAGCCTGGCTGCTTAAAACCTGGGCTGGCCTTGGTGACCCCCAGCCCCCAGGGGTGCTCTCAGGGGTGGGGATCCATGCAGGGGACCGGGACCCCAGGGCACCCTACTGAGCCGGGACCACTGGACCCCAGGGCAGAGGCTGTCTGCTCTCCCAGGATCATGAAAGCTGCTCGTCCAGTGCTCCCCAAGATGTGCACACCCCTTTAGGAGAGTACAACAGAAAACTGAAAGTACGGCCCACACCTTTTAATACCTACAGAGCTGTTTGAATAGGTAGAACACTACAACAATTTGTGAAAACATTTTGGAATTTTGATTTCAGAAATTACCTAAAGAGAGGCAGAAGAGTAGGCAAAGGAAAAAGCCAAGCCAGCTTTTTTTTTTTTTTTTTTTTTTTTTTTGGCGGTACTGGGGATTGAACTCAGGACCCTGCGCTTGCTAGGCAGGCGCTTATTCCACTGAGCTATATCCCCAGCCCAAGCCAGCTTAAAACATACCCTGAGCGGGAGTGATGCTGCGGCTGGAGCCTGGGTCGAGGATACTGGCCAAAAGCGTAAGGAAGCAGCTACACGACCTGATTTTGGAGATACTGCTCGTGACCGTCATCTCCTTTTGCAGGTGTGACATTTTGAACATGCCAAGCACAGCGTGGGCAGCCACTGTGTTCCCTGCCGGCCCTGTCGCCGAAGTCACACGGTTGATGTCAAGCCGGGACTACCTGACCCCAAATCTACTGCCTCTCCCTGAACCCCTCCTCTGCCCCCCAGAGGACACACCTGCCAGGCTTGCCCAGGCAGCAGCAGGAGATGTGCACACTTACTCTTCACAGGACCATGAGAAATGACACGAAGCATGTCAGGAGGCAACGCAGACATACGAGCTCATCCGGGCCTCACCACACCCGCGCTCTGCACGCAGGAGACTGCCAGGGCTGGATGGGTGAGGACACCCGTCCTGGGCACCTGGATGGACAGCTGTGGCCGGGCCGAGCCAGGCCTCGCGAATATCAGCTCGCACAAATCTTCCCCGCCAACAGGCACGGCCCCCACTCCCTCCGTGGAGATGCAAACACGCTCTCCAAAGCCTCCTGTGGCCACACAGCTCAAGGCTGTTTGAATAAACTCCAGTGCAGACAAACTCATCGCCCCCCACCCTGAACACAGCCCTCTGCCTGGCGGATCCAGGATGCTCTGCTGCTCACCAACTCTGTATCTTCTCCCTACTCAGCTACCGTCCCCTCTGCCGGGGGCCAAGCAGACGGCCTGTAAGGGCAGTCGCTCCATGCTGGCCTTCACCACAGCCAGCGGCCTCCCTCTTCTCACTACATCAAAGCCAGAAGCCTCCTTCTGAGGTTAGGTGAGGACCTGCCCTGGCAGGGCTGCCCACTGCACCCAAGCCCACCAGACACCTGCACCTCACACCTGGCCACCTGCCCAGCCCCTTCACACTGTGTCCCACGCCCCCTTCCCATCCAACCGACACTTGCCACCGCCCCATTCTGCTGACCTCCAGCATTCACTTGCTAGGGGACTGTGTAATTTATTCATCTGCTTTTCATGGAACAAAGGACACCAGGAAATCTAACCCCTACTTCACTCCTCCCAGGAGCGAAGCAATGCAGACAGCTTTCTGCAGCTCAGTAAACCTCTTCCTGCAGCAAGTAAGCGCAAGAGCAGGGACTTTCACCTGCCCCGTCTCTGGCATTCCCAAGCTCCTCGGACCGTGCCTGGCACGCAGGAGACACACGGTAAACACGGGCCCATGTGCTTTCTGGCAGCAGCAACCCCAGGCAGAGTGACAGGAAAGGGCATTCCTTCACCTCCGGCGTGAGTGAGGACCAGCTGGGCCCTGGACCCTCTCTGTCCTACATCAGCGCTGACCAGTGGTCAGCCCTGGGGTCTGGGGAGAGGACCTCAGCTACAGAAAAGCACTGTAGCTCTGCGTCTGGGGAGGACACGGGAGGGGGAAGCAAGAGGAGCACAGCCCCTGCAGCCCCCAAGCCGGTCCCCACCCTGCCCGCTGGCCCCCAAGGCCCAGCCTAGCAGCTTGTGGCCAGCAGGCAGAGACCGCACGCTGACTGCCCAAATCCAAGCAGGTGAGCGATGTGTGCACAGACGCTGACTCAGTCCTCCGCATTTCAGACAGGGCGAGGGGCCCTGCATCTCGGGTTGCACATGAGTCCCTGTGGGGCTCGGCCCAAGCCAGCCCTGGCCTCCTCCTCCTCCTCTGCCTGCACCTTCAGCTGTGGGCAGGAAGATAAGGGGAGACTGTGAGAAGCTGTAAGAAGCCACTCCACCCCCGCCGGGCACCCGCCTCACTGGCCTCCCCAGAGGCTCTGAAAACTGTCAGGCGACGCTGACAGTTGTCACCTTTTCAGGGAGACAGGCCCAGGTCTCTACAGACAGCTGGGAGCAGCACTGAGGGGACACATAGGTCTGTCCTCGAAGCTTCCCCCCAGCTATCCTCACAGCTGCCCCCAAGCGTCTGCCTCCTGTCTACAGGCACCAGGGCCAGTCCCGGCACAGGAGGAAGCCCATGGGGACAGTAGGATGGGACGTGCTATGACCCGCCTCTGTGTGGGCTGCATCTAAGTGAACTGGGCAGAGGCCAGATCAGGGCACACGGGGCAATGAAGAGGTCTCGCAGCCCTGTGGTCAGGTCAGGCGGGCTTGCTGGGGTGCACCTCTGCTCCCTGCTGGTCCCAGCTCTCCAGGTAGCCTCTCTCCTGTCCTCACAGCCACCCGCCCCAGGGCCCAGCTGCATCCCCAGAACTGAATGCTCCCATATTCAGGCTACCACAGGTCCCCCAAAGTGTCCAGAGATCAAACCCAGATGCTGCCCCTGTCTCAGCAGAGGGCTCAGAAGCCAGCAGTTCCAGGGCCCAGGAGGTTAAACAGCACAGTCAGATTTCACTTCCCAAAGTCAGTGGCTGAAGACAGAGCTTTTGTCTTAAGTAAAAGAAACATTTTCATTTCTAAAAAGTCTCCCAGGGCTGGGATATGGCTGAGTGATAGTGTTTCTTGCCTTGCATAAACAAAGCCCTGCATTCGATTACCAGCACCACAAAAAAAAAAAAAAAAAAAATAATAATAATAATAATAAATAAAAAGTCTCCCAAAGCTCCGAAAGAGTGTAGCCAGTAAACAACTCCAAAAGCCTAAATAGAGGTACATGCCTGTAATCCTAGCACCTGGGAGACTGAGGCCAACTGTGAATTGAACTGTGAGTCACAGGAGGACTGTCATCAGTTCAACGCCAACCTGGGCTACACAGTGAGACCCTGTCTCCATAGACAGATGGACGGCTCGCTCCAGTTGCTCACATTTCTGGTCAGAGTCAACACTGCTCTGTGAGCCTAAAGCACCAGTCCCCAACCATTTTGGCACCAGGGACTAGTTTTACAGAAGACATTTTTCCACAGACAGCGGGTGGGGGGCTGTTTTGGGGATTAGAGTCTTGTAGGGAGCACATGCCCTGGATCCCTCGCACCTGCTGGGCACAGTAGGGTGGAGTGGAGATCCGCCCCCACAGGCTCTGGGCTCCCCTGCTCTTCAAAACCCAGCTGACCAGCAGATAAGGACAGCTACACAAGGCCCCAGGCAGCAGCAGGTTTGGGGCACCCTGGGAACCATTCTGGTGGGACCCCAGCTCTCAGACAGCACCCCAGCTTCAGAGGCACAAGACTAAATGAACCACCAAAATAGGCATCTCAGGCACAGTGCTCCAGAGTCAGAGGGCCAGGGTTCCCATCAGGGCTCAGCCACCCCACAGCTGCTCTGAGCAGGTTGCCCAGCCTCCTTCCACCTCTTCCTGAGGAGAACAGCTCCTCCTCTAGGAGGGTCGCCGGAGCACTGAATGCAGGAACTAGCAGGACCTAGCCTGGCATCTCCACTCAGGAGCTCACAGATGGTGTCTTGGTTACTTTTCTCTTGTTCCTGAGACAAAAATATATGACAACCAAAATTTAGGAAAGAAAGGTTTATTTAGCTCACAGTTTGTGGAAGTTTCAGTCCATAATCAGCTGGCTCCAAGGCAGAGTGGCACATGGCAGAGGGCAACAATTCATGGTGGAGGAAGACAGCAAAAGCAGCAAGAGCAAAAAGGGAAGAGCAGCGAACAAGCCTCTTTCTCTCCTTTACACTGTATGCAAATTACCCGCCCCAGGGCGGTGTAGCACTCACACCCATAATCCCAACACTGGACCATGAATCAGTCATAAACTCTAGAAGCCCGAGCCATGACTACACGAGGTTTTGAGGGGACACTCAGACACAAACCAGGACAGAGGGTGACAATCGCTGGATGCTGACAATGCTGACAAACATCTGAGAGAGCGAGCTTTGGAGAGTTGACACGCCTCGCACCCTCAGGACTGGCTTGGGACAGAGGCTAAGAAGTGAACCCTAATCCTCACTGGAGACTCCAGCCAGGAGGACGTGGTCAGGCCATCCCAGGGACCATGGCAGAAAGGGTGAGCACAGCCTCAAGTCCCCCATCCCTTCCCACTGAGGACAGGGTATAGAAGGACATGTGCTTCACACAGAGAGCTACAGAGGACCTAGCTGGAACCCCCCACCTCCCACCATCTGGACAAGTCCCCAAAGTCCACGAGGTAAAGGCTTAACCCCTGCCCCAGCTAAGGTACCACTGGGGGATGATCAAGATTTAAGAGGCCGGGCCTACTGGTGACTTCAGGTCACAGGGAGCGTGCCCTGGACAGGGATACTGGGGCCCTAGCCCCTCCTTCCTCTCTTCCTTTGAATTCCAGCCATAAAGTGGTTTGTTCCACCACACCTCCCCTGCTAGTGCCATCCCCAAGCTGTGAGTCAGAATAAACCTTTGTACTTTATAAGTTTATTTTCCTCAGGTATTTGTTACAATAACAGAAAGCTGACAAACACACCATCTTACAGGCAAGAAATGAAGGCCCAGAGATCCTGTCAGGTCTACCTAATGGAAGCCAGAAGAAGAGAAAGACCTAGCACCCAGAAACACCCATCCCTGTGCAGGATCTGCCACCCACACCAACTGAGGGCAAAAGCCTAAGGCAGGACCTGGGAGAGGAGGTGGCCAAGTGCTGCTTACCGGGAGGCCCTGGGTGGATGGATGAGTGACAGCTCCAGCCCCAACCTCTGCAGCTGTCTAAGGTGAGCAGGACAAGGAGGTTCCTCCCTCTCTCCCAGGCCGGCATCATTAGTCTTCTTCAAGAAGGAAGTCTCCAGAACACACCTGAATCTTCCTAGCTGCTCTCAGGCTGGAGGGCCTCTGTGGGAGAACCCAGTTCAAGAGGTCGGAAGAGGCTGCTTTACAACCACGAGGCCCCATGGGTAGGCAAGGTCTCCACCCTATGCGGCTGAGAACATTGCTCATGGGATGCTGGCACCTCTCACTTCCTGTAGCCCCAGAACACGACACAGCACTTGCTCGCGTTTACATCTGGTGCCCACATACACAGGCATCTTCCTCTTCCGGCCCAACTCAGGCTTATGCTGAGTGCTACCCTGTGCTCGGCCCTGTCCTACAAGGTCTCCTGAGGACACGGAGTGACATGGGACACAGCCCTGGCCTCTGGCCGCCTGCAGGGGGCAGGCTGGGCACAGCAGGAGCTGGAGGCAAAGGCTGCCCAGGGCAGGGAGGTCCTTACTGGAGCCCACACAGAAGGGACCCTGTGAGTCACACTGAAGGCTGAAAGAGGTACCTGGGGGAGGGGCAGTGAGTGTTTCCCGGATGTGCAAAGACCTGAGGAGGGAAGTGGCCCTGCCACCCCAGGCAGTTCAGCAGGGGGGGCGGGGCTCTCCTGAGATGGGCGGCAGACGGCTCACTGCAGGCAGCCGCGCTGCGGGGCCCAACTGCCGCACAGCCCTGATCAGAGAGCCACACGTAGCCTTGGCCAGGCAGGCCTTGCTTCCCCTGGCTCCCTTCAGCCCATCTCTGCGCCTGACTCCTGCCAGGCACAAGGGTCAGGGGCTGACTGTTGCCCCAGCTTCCTCTGGGGGACACAGGTTCTCAAAGCTTCTGGCCCCCGACAGTGTCTCACGAACAGCTCCTGCCCCGTTCCCCAGCCCCCACTCCAGACAACAGGGACGGGGCGCTCTGGGCCAACCAGCAGCAAGCTCAGCCCAGTACCAGTTTTCCAACAGGGGCCTCATCCACCTGTGCACCTGCAGGGCCAGTGAAGCCCCTACAGAGCCCCATGTGACCGGAATGTAAGGGGCCTGAGCACTTGGGCCACAGGACAGGGGCAAGGCCCCCTCCACACCTGACAGCAGAGCAGCCACTGAGGGTGGGCAGGAGCTGGCACAGCAATGAGCTCTGGGAGGATCTGGGTCTATGTAGGGGAAGAGGTGTCCCCAGTGGCCCACTGTTCTTTGGTTGTTTTTTGTGGTCCCAGGGACCAACCTCAGGACCTTTCACAGTAACCTACCACACCAACTCTCCAATCAGTTTTTATTTTGAGACAGGGTCTCACTAAGTCGCTAAACTGCCCAGGTTGGGCTTGAACCTGGGCAATCCTCCTGCTTCAGTCTCCCAGAGTCCTGGGATTATAGGCGTGCACCACCATGCCTGGCCCTGGCCTGGGCTTTTAAATCACTGGTGGTTTACATTCAGCTAATCCCCAGGAATTAGGAACAACTGGTGTGTGCAATCACACCAAGAAAACAAAAGCCATTAAGGAGAAACAAAACATCAAACTTGCTCACAGTTTACTATACACGAGTCTGAGTTGAGACTTGCCAGAAACTGAAGAGCATTCAGTCCGTTTCCTGAGGGCATTGCAGCAGGACCATCTATGTTGACTGCAAAAGCCACCAGGCACGCAGATTCCAGTTTTACGGCCCTGACGAGAAACAGCAGCGCCACTCTGGGACACATGCCAGCGAGCATTTGCAGGGCTGGGCGCAGAGCACAGGCAAGAGCCAGGCTCCCTGCAGAAGGGAAGAGGACAGAGAAGCCGGGCGCGGGGCCCCACCCGTGATCCCAGCAATCAGGTGGCTGAGGCAGGAAGGTGGCTGCAAGCTCAAGGCCAGCCTGGACTACACTGCAAGATCTCTCTACATCTCCCTCAAATAAATGAAGAGTGAGATGCCTCCTTCCGGCAGGAGACAGAAGCAGGCATGCAGTGGAACATCAAATAAGGCACAGAGTTCAGCTCCTGGAGAGGGGCACAGTGCAATGCCAAGGGAAAGGAGGGGCGCAGAAGAAAGGAGAGGATGCTACAGCGTGGGCAGAAGACTGCAAAGAACAGGAGCGCACCCTGAAACACACCGGGCAGCGTGCTGCGCCGCAAGCGAGCTGCCCCACCCTCCAGCTGAACCGGCAAGTATGTGGCTCCTATAAGAAACGGGCCCTGCTCCCAGCACACAGGCTCAGGGACTGTGGCAGGCAATGACCGTTTACCAACACCCACCCATGCGCTGGGCCCAGGGCCACACTGATCCCAAATGTCACAGGTGGATCTGAACCCAGCGCCCAGGCTCCCGGCCACAGCCCCAGTTCTGGAGCACCTTCCTGGTAGACCCAGGACAGACACAGCCAGCAGAGCCAGCAGTAGGGAGGGCACTGAGCAGAGTGAAGGCTGTGTTCCCGCCAGGGCTGGGCAGGCCTGGGGCGCAGAGCGAGCACACTGGGGACTGTTCATGCCACCAGGACTGGACGGCTTAATCCAGCTGCTTAACAGTAATCACCCCAATAAATAAAACAAATGGCTTTAATTTAGAACACATTAAGGTAACAGCAGGCATCTGCCAGCTGACACGTCCTGGCTCAGCTGTGGAGCAGGTACAAAGCTGCTTCTCGGGGGTGGGTGGTGATGCTGCCCTTGGTCACCACTACCCACCTCGGCCTGAACCCAGGGCTTTCACACTGAGCTACATTCCCAGTCCCTTTTATGAATTTTTTTTAATTTTGAGACGGGTCTCTCCAAATTGCAAAGTTGCCCTCCTGCCTCAGCCTCTCAGAGTGCTGGGATCACAAGTGAGCACCACCACACCCAGCACCCCTGGTCATCCTGACAGGCCCCCCACAGCCCACAGCATGGTGTAAGTATCCAGGGTCCAAGGACCAAGGCCCTGGAGGACAGGTGCAGGAGGCCTCAGGTCTGAGGCCCTCGAGGCTGGCAGGGGGGACCCAGGCTTGGGGATGCTACTGATGGGCCCACAGGCAGCTGGGAACACTGGGGCTCCATAAGGCCACCAGGCCACCCAGGGACGCTGCAGTACGCCTGCCTCTCCCCCCATAATAAGGTCCAGCGTACTGAGGCCTCTGGAGAAGAGACAGTGTCCAGGGCCTCCACATCTGTCAGAATGGAAAGGCCTCCCCCAGAGCTACCGGGTGCAAGGCCAGTGACTTCCCCTGCACTGCTGTCCCAGGCAGGTGCTGCCAGATCCAACCACCCAGCTGCCTGCTCAGCCAGTTTTTCAGAGGGTCGAAGCAACAGGTTTAGAGCCTGGTGTGGTGGGGCACGCCTGTAATCCCAGCACTCTGGGAGGCTGAGGCAGGAGGATCACACTTTGGAACACAGCCTGGGCAATTTAGTGACTTAGCCAGACCCTGTATCAAAATAAAAAGTAAAAATAAGAACGGGCTGGGGCTTTAGCTCAATACAAAGGTCCCCGGAACCAAAATGGAAAAAAAAGAAAAGAGAAAGAGGAAGAAAAAAGAAAAAGCAGGTTTACTCCAGCCAGGGTGGAAATACACCACCGCGAGCCTTCACCTGGTTCCCTTTATTAATCCTGCTTTGTAAATCGAGGGGCGGGGCCCGAGGAGGGAACCACAGAGCAGGCACCAACGCGGTATCGCAGCGCCCTCCAGTGGTCGTCTTCAGGCAGTAACCCTCGCTGCCCGGGATCTGGAGGATGAGGCTGGGGTGCGCCGCCCCCGGGGCTTTTCCTCCTCTTCCTGCTAGGGGCCTGTAGACCAGAGCAGATGACTACCAATGAGGGTCTCCAGGGCAGGTCTCCAGGGTGCATCCCGGGCTGAGGATACACGCGGGGTCCTCTGCTTCCCAGTAAGGAGTCCACGGAGAGCCAACGACAAATGCTGGCCCCAGGATTGCCCCTGCAGATTGTGGCATGCACAGGTGTCTTGCGGCCAGCTCAGTGACCCTTCCAAAAAACACCTCAGGCTGCGCTAACACTGACACGTGCCTGGCAAGGCGGGGTGCCCTAACCCCCAGCGCCAACAGCAGCAGTTTTGTTCAGACTGAATGTGTTTACTTGGGACACCGGTGGGGGGGGGGCTGCTCCCTTGCCCACACCCTGCCAGGCTGGGGGCTCAGGAAGCCGCCTGCCCAGTCCAGGGCTTCAGGCCTGCTTTACTGAGAGGAGGGGACAGATATGCTAGCCTCTACCATAAGCATCAGAAACTCCATTAGACGCACATTTGCAAAGCTATTCTAATACCTTTCAAGGCACAGAGGGGAGAGTCAAAACAATTGGCTTTTCTTGTAAAATGGGTTTTGGTTAAATGCATGAGAAAAATACCAAACGCATTCATGCAGTCGTCCTTATCAGTACGTAATCATCTCACCAGTAGTCTTTGGAGAAACATAAATAAAACCAGAATGAAATTCCAGCTTCAGACCCACTGGAATGGCTGGCCTCAAAAAGACAGGAGCAAGTGCTGGGGTGAGGAGGAACCAGAGTCCTTGCACACTGCTGGTGGAAGTGTGAAAGGGCTCAACTATTGTGGAAATCAGTCTGGCAGATCCTGCAGTGAGTCAAGCCAGCTATTCTACTCCTAGATCACACCTAAGAGAGCTGAATGTGGATGTCCACACAAAATCCTATAAACACACAGCCATGACAGTGTTACAACAGCCAAAAGCCAGAGATTACCCCAAAGTCCCCCCCAACTGATGCGGTACAGCTACCCAATGGAGCACTGTCCAAGCATGAAAAGGGACAGAGTACTGACATTTGCTGCAAGGTGGCCCTTAAAGATACTGCGCTAAGTGAAAGAAGCCAAACATGAGTGATTCCATTCATGGGAAACGCTGAGATTGGACACACTGATAGAGACAGGAAGCAGACTGGTGGTTTCAGGGGTTTGGGAACAGGAGGATGGGGAGGGGCTGCTAAGGAACACAGCTTCTTTGGGAGCTACTGAAAATGTTCTGCAATCGGTGGTCATGCTTGCATGACCTTGTGAATACACCGAAAACCACTCAATTAGACACTCCACAGGGGTGATTTTGTGGTATGTGGGTTATAGCTCATTCTTTAATTGCAAAAAAAAAAAAAAAAGCAATTATCTTCTTAAAATGGCCCGCAGGAACAAGGAATAGTCAGGAAGTTTCAAGACATTTCTGACACCCAAAGCTACACCACTCATCCACGCATCAAGACATATAGGTCACCTTACATGATAGCTCTGGGATACTGCCAGCCTGTTACGAATTTTGGCTCATAATTTCCATGTGTAGTTGTAGAATTATGTAGCACCCTGCACTTGACATAATACGACACAAAGTTATTCTTCAGATTCATGATTATGAAGCTTTTCACAAGTGAAAGCACCTAGGCACACAAAGTCCTCCAGTTACCTTCATGAGTATGTTATAGTTCAGAAGCATGCCCCTGTGAATGGTTTGGTAAAACACTGTTCTCTACGTGGTATAAAACACCAGCTACATCACAAAGACCCTCTGGTGTTTTTCTTGTTTTTGTTTTTGATTTTTTGTACTGGGAATCAAACTCAGGGCCTCGGCTTTCCCGGCAGGCACTGTACCGCTGAGCTACATCCCTGGCCCACAAAGACCCTCTGGCTTTGGGACATTATGTCTCTGGCCACCTCTTCCCCAGACTGTCATCAGACACTGAGGACATCATTTCGTGTGCACTGCCTGCTGCAGGGAGGGACTAGAGCACCTGCCACACTCCCTGTGTCACCTCGTTCACCATCACCAAGACACAGCAGGCGTCAGGGTCATCATTAAGCTCCTCTCGGAGCCCACCTGGGAGTTTGTGAAGCTGCTCACAGGCTGTGTGTTTTTGTTTGTATGGCAGCCCTGGCAATGGAACCTGGGTCCTCGCACATGCTTGCTACACCCTCACACTGAGCCGCTCAGTCTTGCTTTTGTAATAAAAAGAAACTCCAGGACTCGCCCACTGTACTCAGAGTTGTCTGGTCATTCCTGGGAGTCCTTGGCACTGGCACCCTCGGAAGCCAGCAACCCCCGCACACAGGAGACACACCACCTTCTTCCTCTAACTCGTCCTTGGGCCCATGCAACTCAGCCTCGGTCCTCATGGATGAGGCACTAGACCAGTACCCTGGTCTCCCCTCCCCACCCTGCACCTCTTTCTGCTGCACCCACCAACCCTCCCGAAGGGAAAAAGAAGCTTATCTGTTAGAGACTGCTCCATCAGACACATCTGCCCCATCCCATCTCCCTCCTCTCTGCCTTTTCTGTCTGCCCTGCAGAGAGGCTGGTGGCTGCCCAGAGCCATCTGTCCTTCCAGAAATCTGCCTGTTTCTTGGTTCCAGGTCAGGTGACTGCTTGCCCACTCTGTCTGTCACTTCCAACAACGAACAGGTGGCACTTCTGGGGTTCCCCAAACCTGGCAACTGAAGAGGCAATGAGGTCTCTGCCTGGGTGGAGACTGCAGCAGACCCAGCAGGGAAAGGCTGCAAATGCAGGGGAGTTGCTTTCTAAGGCCTCTGCCTGGCACTTATCTCTCGCCCAGGGAGCTCCGTCCCTTCTTCCTTCGGTGTCGGCTCCAACACCACCTGATCAGTGGGCCACCCCTGGCCTCCTGCATGAAACAGCCATCAAGTCCCCACCTTCCACACCCAGACACCCCCTACCCCACGCCCTGCCCTACTCTTCCCAGGGAACTTCATGCTCTGACTTGCTCTACACGGACTTATTTGTTTAATCTCCTTGGCTCACATAACCCATGGGCCCAGAGTGTAAGCTCCCTGCAGGCCGGGGCAGGCAGGGGCCATTCTGTTCCACCATTTATGGGTCAAGGATGGAAGGATGGAAGAAAGAGCCAAGAAAAATGTTCTACAATACACAAAGGGGGCCAGTGAGAGACAGGGGCTGGCACGGGGGCTGCTTTAGTAAGAGAGCTCAGAAAATGAGCGATTAACATGTGAGCACCACCCCACGCCTTTCGCAGGGCTGCAACAGTGGCTGAGTCAGGGGGCCTCTGGGGAAAGAGGGAGGAGAGGACTACCAGGTCCTGCCGGTGCCAAAACACTGCCCTAGGACTCCCGGCCCAGTCCCATCAGACTCAGAGGTCAGCAGAGATGATCGTGTCAGGAAACTCACTCCAAACCAAACCCACAGCAACACAGGGCTGGACCGGGGTAGACAGCCACATAGATGTGACGGCTAGAGCTCTGGGAACCATCCTGGTCCAGAGACAAGGTCCGCTCCCTAAAGATGATGACTCAGCAAGCTGGAGGGAGCCCAGGGGCCTGGTGACTTCATGAGGCCCCTGTACCAGCCAGGAATGCCTCCCTTGAGACCTCATTTAGATGAGAAATGACACCAGCACTATGGGGGTATCCATGGTATACTCTGTCAAACCTGGTGCAGTAAGGAAAGGAAGGGTCATCAGAGGTCCTGACCTCAGTCATCCAAGTGTGGCAGTCCCCTTACTAGGATGGGATCACTGTAACCGTACCTGAGAAGGGGCAGCCTGTCCCACAGCTCAGGGACCAAAGGCTCGGCCAGGAGGCTACAGCCAGCTGCCAGGGGCCTAGGAGGAGGCAGGGATGATTGGCCCTTATCTTACAAAGGAGAAGACAGCCTTAAAGAGGAAATGCAGCACTAAAGGGAAAACATTGGCCCAGGACTCTGGCCCAGCCCCAACCAGTCAGCAACACCCCGAGAGGCCATTCGATTTCCTCACTTCCTCAATTTTCAGAACCGTGCATGCTGAAGATCACGTCCAGGTCAGATGCAACCTGGGGACAGCGTCTAGCTTCCTTCCTCCTCACCAATACTGAAGAAATCATTCTGTGTATAAAAGTCACTTGTATACGCAAGGCATGGTGTGAGGTGCTGAGGACACAGGGTTTAAAAGATGTCAGGGTTGATGCCCTTAAGGATTCATTATCTAGCAAGGCAGACAATTAATTAATTCAATAATTATATAAATACTACTGAGAAGTTACCAAGAAAAAGGACTTGGAGCTACAAGAGTGTATACTGGGGGCCCTGAAATTTTACCAAGGAAAGAATACTTCAGCTGAGACCTGAAAGCTGGGTGGAGTAGGGGGCAGAGCGCCAGACGTGGGTGGAGCAGTTCATGGCAGAAGCGTTCCAATCCCAGAGAGAATGCAATCACACATGAGTGAAGGAAGCCTCGTAGAAGCACTTGTTGAAAGAAAAAAAGGGGCACTTTTCATTAAAAATAAGACAGTCACATAACAGGAACCAAAGTCATGGGAGCAATATGACCCCAGAACAGATAAGCTCCCCCTTCCCACTGCCAGCTGGTAGAAGCCCCAAACCTTACCCCCATGCCATGCAGATGGCATTTCCCTGAGATCCTCTGCAGCTGCCTTCAGGCCCTGGGTGAGGGACGCGGCTGTCAGGACTGAGCCCTGCAAGGGGAAGGGGACAGAACCGGAAACAGACTCCAAGACAGGAGCCTGGTCCTGAGGCTGGACTTATCTATCCCTGGGTCAGTATTTCTGGTGCCAACTATGTGCTAAGCATCATACATATGAAATGTGATTGAAAAGTATGGTGAATGTTTACATTTTTAAAAATTTATTAAACACAAGTGTCTTTAGTTACACTGTTGTGGCCGCCTCAATGTCCTGAATCAATCCAAAACACTGACCTTTCACAGTCATTTTGACTTTGGGGAAGGGCCAGAAGTCATACGGTACCTTTCTGTTAGATGGCACTCAGCACCGTGTTTTGGATCATACTTCATTAAAACATTCAAGAAAGTGGACGTCCAGAACAGCTTCAGAAAGTGACAACAATGGGATGAGTCTGTTCCAAGGGAGAGGCAGCATTTCGAGGGGGATTCATGGCAATGTGTCTCTTACTGCAATGACTAATTTAAGCATTCACTAGACATTTCAATCACACCTCACAGGGTCAGGTGGTAAGGCAGGACAGTCACAAGACAGAAGACGAAGAAGACACGTTTTTCCCGTGGGGCTCCCTGAACAGCTCTAAGAACCAGATGATGCGTGAAGATGGCAAAGGTCTGGAACTGGAACAGGGAGAAATATCCCACAGTGGGCGCCTGCAAGGACCTCGCTGGAGCTCAGGAGAAGGAGAAGGCAGAGGTCAATGGTGTGAAGTAGGCCCAGGCGGCTGCCTCTGACTTAGTAGAAGGAGATGACAATGTTGGTCTTCAGGATGGGTTTGGAAACCTGCTCAAACCTCAGACCTGCCCAGCCTAGTCCTATGGTTAAAGGCCCCGACCCTCCCCCTAACCAATACCATGTCTCTTAATTGTTCCTAAGAATCACCTGGGACATGCTGCCCTGTCCCAGAGACTCCAGTTAGGTAAACAGGGACGAGCTCCAGGCCCAAACCCCAGCAGGAATCAAAGGCTCCTCTAGGCCACCAGTTCCAGGACCTAGATTCTTGGTCTCCTATGGGATGAGGTCTCGGAGCAGTTTGCCCCCCCTTGGTCACAGTGGGTGTCTTGATGGACTCATCAGTCCTGCGCAGGTGGACAGATCTTCAGTGCTATGGAGAAAAGCAGAAATGGAGAACTACGGAGTGTTGAGCATGGACTGGCCCAGGGTCTAGGGACATTCTCGGGGTAGTGACAGCTGAGTAGAGATTGAGGGCCCAAGGAGGAAGAGGGGTGTTCTGGGCAAAGGGCACAGCTTGTGTAAAGGAGCAGTCCACACATTTAAGCAAAAAGTGCATAGAGCAGAGGTGAAGCCAGAGAGGGTCCGGTTCAGCACACAGCCCAGTAAGAAAACGGGACTTAAAACCAGGGAGCAAGGTGCTGCCACAGATCCCTGAACCCTGCAGAGTCCTAGGTGGGCTGGGCTCGAATACAGGGGGCACTGCTCTCCCCTCACTGCCCTTCGCCTGCCAACGTCAGTCCTTATCTGCTAAGGTCACCTACTCCTATCCAAAAGCTGATTCAGAACCCTTCTGCACAATTATCATGTCAACACAGTACAAGAAGCCAGCGCAGGAACCCAGTCCAGAGGCGCGTTGTGGGGTGAGCTGCAGGAGAGGTGGAAGCTGCCGCCTGAGCAGGTTGGTCCAGCCTTGAACAAGACGGGTAAATGTGCTCTTCCCAGGTCACATAGGCACCTCCCAGGGGTTCCTCTTCCTCACTAGGAAGAACCTGCAGCTTCCCTAGGTGGATTCAGGACCCTTGAGGGCATGGGAGAAAGGGCCATAGAGACAGAGACACAAGGTGGTCCCCCGATCCGCCTACAACACCTCAAGCACTGAGCAATTCCAGGGCAATGTGGATGCTCCCAGGGGCCTCGCCAAGTTCCTGTAGTTTGCTCAAATGGTCACTGGTACCTTCAGGTAGCCAGCTCGATCCCCAGCAAAGAACACAAAAAGAGGTGCAGACTGGAGGTTCCACTGAACTCTGCAAGTTTGTAAAATGAGGGCGCGCTGATTCTCCAGGGGCAGCACAGAAGAGGGGGAGAGGGAGCGAAGGGGCCAGCGGAAGCCGCAGCACTTCTGCACCAGTGAGCTATCCCCCTGGTGGACACACCCCCGGGCCAGACCTCCAGTACGCTGTGTACAGACTCGGCCAGAGGACGGAGTCAGGACCCAGGAGTTAGAACAGCGCAGCGGAGGGCAGGCACCCGCCCCCGCCAGGGCCGCCGACCGCGATCACTGAAGCCCTGGGATCCGCGCGGGCCCCGGCTGCGGCCCCACTCACCTTGCACTTGAAGCCCGCGGCAGACGGCAGGAGCTCCCGCAGCAGTGCCTTGGCCACCTCGCGGCTGGCCTCCTCGCTCACGAAGTGAAGGTTCAGCACCTCGTGCGCTTCGAACTTGGCGAGGCGCAGCAGCGAGCGCAGCGCGACGCGGGCCTTGGCCTGCAGCGCGGCGTTGTGCTCCGCCTTGGTGAACATCATGAGCAGGTGATAGTCCACCGGCCCCGGCGCGCCGCCCTCCAGGTTCTTGGCCTTGGCTCCCGGGGCCGGGGCTATGGATCCCCTCGCCAGCTCCAGCGCGGGAGGCGAGGGCGCGGCGGGGGCGCCGGCCCGGGCCTCCTTCAGCCTCTTGGTGGCGCTGGAGAAGGTCTCGCGGCCCGAGCCGAGGTAGTAGAAGGCACAGACGGCGAGCGCCGCGGCCAGCAGCAGCGCGTAGTGGGAGCGCACGGCGCCCAGGCGTGCCATGGCCCGGGCGCACGGGGGCGCGCCCCGAAGGAGGCCCATGCGCCACACTCGCGGCCAAAGGAACAAGAGCGGAACAGTGCCCCCCCACAGCCAGGCCGGCGGCCCGCGGCGGCCATGGCAGGGGCGGAACCGCGAGACGCAGAGCCAATCGCTGGCGAGAACGCGCCGGCGCGAGCCCTGCGGCCTCTCGGTCCTAAACTCTCAAGGATTTGCAGCCCAAAGGCCAGCTCCACCCGCTGGTTGGCTGGGGACCCCTGCTCCTAACCTGCCTAGCAAACTGCTGGACAGCGAAGCTGAGCCAGGAAGAAACTGCGGATAGCCAATGCAGCTGGTGTTCGGTTAGCATAAACTCTAGACCCAAGGGAATAATTTTATCTCTGTACATTTCCCCCCTCATTTTTGGAGTTTCTATATCCTCTCCCCAACTGGTTTCACCTCTTGGTAACTATCTAGGGCGGGAAATTTAAACTAGCGAGTTCTTTCTCCTTTCACGCCGATGTAAGATCTCACCCCCTCCATCCACCCTTGGCACTTTGGGACCGAGCAGAGGAAATCTAAGGGTGTGGTCAGCAGGGGGACCCAGCTGCTCACTGTGATCGTTTGCGAGAGCCCCTCCATAGTAACTCCCAAGATGGTGCTATCAATTCGTTTAACAGACCGAAATACATTACGAGGAGCCTAGTATGTCCCAAGGAGTTTTGCAAATTTTTAGACAACTTTTAACTAGCCCTAAAACAGCCGCAACCCGTCCCCCCACCCACCCCCGTACTGGGGATCCAACCCTCAGCCTCACGCTTGCTAGGCGAACCCTCTACTACTGATCTACATCCCACCCCATTCCTGAAAAATATGGACCTCTGAAACAGATCTGGTGACAAGTTTAATATATTGCGGAGAGCGGTGCAGAATTACTGCCGTTGAGTCGTCATTTAAACCTCACCATTTTGAAGTAGGAGTATTTGCCATCAAGGAAACTTTGGTTTACAGATCTAAATCTAGTTGTAAGTAATGCAGCCAGGGTCCCAACTCAAGTCTTACCGCTTTTCAAAACCCAATATGGCACGGGTTAAGAAGCAAGCTTTTCAGTAGTTGTCCACACTGCAACTCCAGCTCCAACGCTACAAGCGGTTAAGACTTTAGACAAAGCACTGTACGTAATCATTCTGAACCACAATAGCACCCAATGTGAAGTGGGGCTGAAACGACTATCTACTCATCAGGATAAAAGTATAACAGTGCTAACGTTTAATAAAGAATATACTTTGCCAGAAACACCAAACTAAATATCCAACACATGCAAAAACACAGTTTAGCAACTAACTCTTTTCTGGGATATCTATACTGTGAAACACCAAATTGCATCTCTAAGTAGCAGGAAGAAATAATTCTGGAATTGTGCCTTTTAAGTCCCCTACATACATCCTTAACAGGTGGTTCCTCATGCCACTTATTCTAGAATTTACTCAACAAATAATTTTTTTCCTTTATTTTTCAGACATAAATCACCATGCCTGAAACTTACAAGAAATAACATGACCACTTAAATCACAAAGCCAGGAAACCACCCAAGTAGCTGGTCTTCTCTCCAAGTTACACTTTATTGCTCCCAGTTCTTTGCCCATAAAGAAAAAGTAATGTGGGGCTCCCTAACTGGAAACACTGGTGACATAGCATTCAGGGACACAGCAATGAAAACCTCTAGCTCCCTGCCCTCAGTGTCCGGCCTACCTGTGGAAAATGACAATGTAAAAGACTATCATTCCCCATTGGATATATGCTGTTTTCCAGGCTTAAAACAGATATAGCTGGGTGAATCATAAAATGACCAAGTACACAAAGAACCCTGGCAAGCACATAATCCTGCAGTTCAGAGTTTAACTTTGGCTGGGTTCTCTGATTTCCAGAGATTAGGCAATTGGTTTTTCACATTGTGCAACCGCCACATCTGTAAAGCTGGGGATCTGTCCAACCTCTCCGGCCTCAGATTGATTTTCGTGTCACTGACTGTAGGCATGGTCTCTAAAGCCCTTCCCTTCCAGTGTCTGGAGAGGTGCCCTCCTCAGCCATGCTGGCTCCCCATGTACACCACCCCAGTGCCAAAGTTCTCCACAGTAAGGAGACTCCATGAACAGGAGGTATTGTCTACTACACTGTTAAAGCAACAATACCTCTAGTACCCAACATAGTGCTTGACACACTGAATGAGCCTCAGAAATACCCATCCATATAACTAGCATTTTCACTTCAAGGAATTCATCGTAAGGAAATAATTAAGAATATACTAAAATATTTAGCCATGTGAGCCAAGTTTATAACAAAAAGTTGAAATCAAACCATCACCTAAGTGGTTAAACTAAAATATGCAGTCATTAAAAATGTATTCAATAGACTGCAAGCAGAAATATTTTTAAATAGAGGGAAAGCCTATAGTTAGAGACTCCAGAGACGTTATTTGCTAACTGGAACTTATTTGAATTCTGATTTGAATAGTCTATTTTTGAAAATCACAGTTGAGACAGTTGGGAAAAATTTAAATACTACCTATGAAGCTTAATAGTTCAAATAAGTCATATACAATTATTTGAGTTCTTATCTTTTAGAGATTCACATGGAATGATATCCTGGTGAAATGTCTAGAATTTAGTTCGAAAAAGGAAGGAAAAGGGGGAAATTGGCAGGAGTTTAAATAAAACAATATTAGCCATGAGCCTATGGCTACTGAAGTAACTCTACTTGTGTACATGTTTAAAGTGTTCCACAAAATATTTTCAAATCCTATTGAGAAAAAGCAGGTAACAAAATTGTCTGGCCTCACTGTATAAATAGACACCCACAGGTCTAGAAGGTTTACAGGTCCAGAAAGTAGCAGCTTCTCCCCCACCACCAATTTGACACAATGACAAGTGTGTTCTGTGACCTGCCCCACAGAAAGCAATGGCCCCAAGTGGCTACTGAGCTCAGTTCTTATGACTGAAGAACTGAACCAAATCTGACCAGTGGATACCATTTTGGACAACACAGATGTGTATCAGAATTTATGGACAATTCTCTTCCTTTTTACTTGTGATGTTTTGCAGTAGGAAAAAGGTAAGCTGCTTGGCTTTCCATTTAAAACATTTACTGATGACTGATGTAGATTCTTTTCTGCAGAGGACTCTTCTGAAAGTGAAACAGAACTAAATAAAGCAAATTACATGAAAAAGTTCATGTATATGCTTTCAATGAAGTTTTTTTTTTTAAGGCAAAAAACAGGCAATTCACTTCCAATTCTGATTTTCCAGCTCTCTATTCCTTCAATCCCAATTAATAGAGAAATATGTTTTTGTGGGCCAGGGACGTAGCTCAATGGCACAAGTGCCTGCCTGGCAAGTGCAAGATTCTGAGTGCAATTTCCAGTACAAGAAAAAGAAAAAATATATATACATACACGTTTTACTTACTAAAAGCATGAAGTATGAATGTGTTGCCTGGATTAAGAACTTCAATACGTGTCAATGACAATGAGAAAAAAATTAGAGGAAGGGCTAGAAAGAAAAAAAGCTTTCTACAGTTTTTTAGCTAATGATTTAAGAGCCAAAACAGCTCTCGTCAGAAAAATACTTAAAAGACTAAAAAGTGCCTTCTTAACCGAGCACTAATAGAATCAATCTGACTGCTTAGAAAGGTATAGAGTACCTTGGGGGGGGGGCTAGGGATCGGACCCTGGCTCTCAGCCCTGCGAAGCAAGCACTCTCATGGTGAGCGCATCCCCAGCTCGCTGGAGCTGTTCCGACACAGGGTCTTACTCAGGCTGACCACGAACTTAGAA
Organism: Dinomys branickii; assembly: GCA_004027595.1. Lineage (NCBI taxonomy): Eukaryota > Metazoa > Chordata > Mammalia > Rodentia > Dinomyidae > Dinomys > Dinomys branickii. The sequence goes on along the minus strand of PVLD010015486.1, from coordinate 5,601 downwards.
CTCTCCTTCCTCTGCCTCCTGAGCAATTGGCGTTACAGGCGTGTTATATGGTACTTAAAATATGTAACAGATGTCTGTAGTGTTGTTCATAAAAAAGTGGAAGTGTGAGCATACAAAACTGCCAAAGGTAAGATTTTTATTGACTTATTATTGTAATTTTTCCACATACAAATTACTTAATCAAATATAATATTTACAATTCTTACATAATATACATTTTAGAATAGCTATAACAATAATGTATGTACTTTGCTCCATTTACAACGATACACTAGAGTAAAACTCCCTTCATGAATTAGATACAAACCTTCTACGTACTAATAAAAAGTAAATGGAGTGTTGGTTATACATTCTTTAAAACATACTTTTCACAGGTAGAAGGAAATATTACATGTAATAAGTCTTTATGACTGGAATGATCCACAAATATCACAAAGCACAAGTAAACACATACAGAAAAGTAGCTCATCATTTCCAAAAGTTAATCTTCAGCTTCTGTGTAAAATAAATGATGCCAACAACCTTTATAATGTAGCAAGCTTTCCCTGTTTAACACCCAAAATAGGGATTTGGGGGAGAGTGAGAAAAAGTAAAATCTAGAAGGCCAATGAAGAGAAAGTTGCATTTAATCAAATTTGCTTTGTCCCCAGATTATCCAAATTTAAGTGGATAAATTTAGCTAAACAGAAAATGATATCCATAAAACGTTTGTTATACATGTCAGCATTCAGCAAAACATAAATCCAAGCCTTTTACCTCTTTCGCTTGAAAGCATCAAGAAATTAGTGCTGAATTAAAATTACCCTTATAATGTTTTTCTTTCATTGATGTTTGCTGTTATAAAAATGTAAATTTTCCTATAATGTGATGTCTTCAAATCCCAATCTACTCCTTCAAACTTTGTATCAAGGTCCTCCAGAACATTTGGCATCTTTCTTATGAAATACAAGGAAAGCTGGCAGTCATTATCCAAGCTTGCTGCTTTACAATGGTCTCTACACGTTTCATGATACAAGTAAAGTGCCTCTGACTTGTAGTCAGTCAGACCTGGGTTATGGTGCCAGTTCTGCCACCAACTGAGGGGACCACCTGTGTAAAATACGGGGAGACACTAGGATCAAAAAGCAAAGTTGAAGCTCTCAGATTAAGATCTCAGAAGCCCTACTGTAAGACTCAGGTGAAATAAACTAATGTCCAAGTACACTCTAAATAGCAAAACACACACAGATGTTTTTATATTTTCATCTTGTTTCATCCACTCATTTCATTTCTGACAAGCCCTGAATCAAAAAGGGTAGTGACCACTACTCCAGCGCCCTTTCTACTATATCACATAGTTCTGAAGTCATTCTGAACATCATTTCTATAAAAATATACCATTTTTCCAGCTCGTGTCAAAAGTGCTATGATAGAGAAGATTTAACTTGACAATGTGTGATCTAGGAATGTCGGTTATTCAAAATGGGTAGTATATTTAGTGTTTTTTTTTTTGCGGTACTGGGGATCAAACTCAGGACCCTGTGCTTGCTAGGCAGGCGCTTATTCCACTGAGCTATATCCCCAGCCCAGTATATTTAGTCTTAAACACAATTCCTTTTATTGTGACCATACTTAACATGCATAAAATTACATTTTTAAAATACTGCTAACATTGCCGCAAACTTAAAATTTCCCAGACTGTTTGCAAGTCTACATTTTTCCCTAAAATGCACTTACAGAAAACTAAAGTGTATATTACGAATTAAGTCTGTACGTTTGGGAAGGTAAATTTGAAAGTCCATGAAAATCTACAGTGAAAACCAGTAAAAATTAGGCACACTGTAGTATAGTTAAGTCCGTGGAAATTTCTGCATTTCCAAGGGTTGTACTAGAGATAATGCAGAAGTCTAACCCATGCAAATGTTACAATGAAGTGCTGTGAAGAACTGCGCAATTACCTTAGCCTAACTCTAAAATGAAGCTGCATTTTAGCAACTCTTCAAAGTGCCACTATTCTTATTTTGATATTAATCCAATTTTCATGTTAGTGGACTACAGATAATGAGCTAACAGAATAATGATAAAGAATCAGAAACTAGTATCATCAGGTCAGTTATGGGAATAAAATAAAGGGCAGTCACACAGACTAAGATGCCCAAGAGTAAGATTAACATGGTTATACTGTAATTTCTCATAATGCACTGAATAATTCACAGCATAACAAAACTTAGATTTGTTACATACTATGCAAAAGCTAATAACTGACACAGTGAAATTCACCTATAAGCCAACCTACCTTGTGACTATTAATTTAATTTAAAATCCTGTGGTTTACTCTGTCATTTCTGCAAGATTTAATCCAGACGGGATCTCAAGCACATTCATGAAATAAAGCCACAGTTACGTATTTTTGTATTGCAGTCTCCCTGCAACATTAAAGATATGGCTTTCTCTGAAGATATTCAACTCAAAACCATGACTGCCTGTAGAGCACGTCAAGTACGTCTCTGACCTTTAAATATAAATAGACAGTACTTCCCCATTAACAACTCAGGACTCAAACCAAGGAGGTAAGGATGTCACAAGGACTGTCCCTCGTCACTACAGAGGTCCCAGAGGTGGTCTCAAGCACCAGGGGCCAGGTCCAAAAGGAAACCTGACAAAGGTCAGGAGCTTCAGGAGTGACATCTATGATTAAAACAAGAGCAGACACTATATATAAAAGAAAAGTGAGGCTTTCTTTTCTCTGTCTGCCTTCTTTTCTGTTTAATACATTTGTCTTCCTTGAGATCTAAAGGGCAATTAATTTCAAAGTACAATCTAATGAAAATGTTTTAAGTCAGACTTTTGCCTTTAAACAAAGTATCTACAAAGCCAGACCTGTGTCTCAGTAAAAACAGGAAAATTGTAATGTTTCTGTTATATTGCAATAAAATATAATGCTTTGTAGGTAAGTATTTCCTCAGAAATAACTTACTATTTTATCCTTATCTAATATATAGTGGCCATCACTAAATAAGCACTACATGCTTGCAATATGACCAGGTTACAGAACCTCTTCTATGATATGAATTTACTTCAATATAATTCCTGCTTAGATTCTGATTGGATGTTTAATCAACTTAAAGATTCTACTTATTGGGGACCAATTGTTACAAAATTTTATTATCTATCTAATTAAATATAGTATCTCTTTTAGACATTTAAAACTTTTTCTTTAGAAACTGAGTACCAATTACATTACCAACATAATTTCTAAAAGATTAAATGCAATTGTTCACAACACTGAAAAGGAACCATAAGGCAAATTAATTATTCTATATTCTTGATAAGACATGTCAAAAATGTAATCAGACTAATCTGAAATATATAAGTGGTAAACAAGTACATTCATAGTATCTTGGAACTCAAGGGTCTGTGATTCACATCACCAAATTCTAAAACTATACTCATGATATAATTCAAAGAAGGTACACTGTGTATACTACAAAGAATAGATGTAGAAAAAAGCAAAAAGAATTTACTGCTATATAGTTTAATATAATAAAAACAAGCTTTCTTCTTCATTATGCAAAGAGATTTTTCTTTCACCAGGAGCAACAGGCAAACTATATCTTAAAAATAACAAACTGCAACTATAAAAAAGCCCTACAAAATTTAATAAATCAACTTTTGTTTTGGAACTTACATTTTGGTTAAAGTATAATTTTTCAACATTCAAAAGTAATCTTTGAAACAGTTTTATTACATCGATAATTTGTCAAGGTTTTAGGAAATAAACCCAACAATGAAGAACTGTAAGTTTTGAACTGGGATCCTTTGGTGGTTTAAAAAAAAATTAAGAGCTTTTTTTCTTCATAAGATAGAATAAATCTGAAGGGCTGAACTACTGTCTACTTATATAGTCACTACATATGTCTGCTGAGTGCTGCTCAATAATCTAGTAGTAACCTATCTCTAAGGAATACAAAGGTATTTGTGAGCAAATGGGGGAAAGCACACTCTCTAGTTCTAGTTATTAAATCATATAGTATGTATATGATAGCTAGGCTACCAAAAAAAAAAAAATACACCTATTTCTGACCCACCCAAAATTACCAAGGAAGCTAAAGAAAAACATGTTCTTGAGACAGGCAGGCTAACTGGCTCCCATCTGACATAGACATTTTTCAGTGATCCTGGCCAGGATGCACAGAAAAAAAAGCATCAATGCTACACTCATTGGCAAGAGCTTTTTTCCCCTAACCTCTTAGCATCTTGTAACCTAGAAGTGGTCCTAATCTAGATTCACTTTCTAGTTATTAAAAAAATAGCCTTTAAACAGGCTTTTTTCCTTTCAATTAAGGAGCTACTAAAGTAGATTCTTATTCCAACTATGAGAGGTCTATGTTTCAATTTATAAAAATATCAGTGAGTGGGTACTTTTCCCCCAAACCATTCAATATCTACCAAAATTAAGTAAGCAGAATTATAACGGTAAAAGTTGTGAGTTTCCAGCTGCACACATTAGGAAGCCAACAGATTTCATACAGTGCTCCTTCTTTAAAAATTCAGAATTTTTGTGAATCTTGCTGGAAACGATTTAGTTTCTCTGGATTATTTGACGCCATTTGTGAAAAATCACGGAAAATGTCCTGGTAAGTTTCATCACCTGAATGGAAGTAAAATAAGGACACTTTTAAAATTTATACAGGTAAAGCATGAATAAAATAACATTCATTTTTATTACTAGTAACTATTTTCTATATCATTACATTATTTTGTTCAGATGCATATTTTTCGAAGAAAAAAAGGCCAACTAAATATAAATGCCAGAAAGGTATATAATGAAGGAAAAAACTATACCTGATAAAAGCACCTCAGATGCAGCCACAGAGGAAAGTTCAAAGTTAGAAAGAGAAAGGATGCAGGTATTTTAAAGCAAGGTAAGAAATACATTTATTAATGCATGAGAAATTAAAGTCATTCTAAATGAGGTGTAGTAAACCAGACATTGCCTAAATAAATATTTCCTTTGCTACAGGCCAAAAGAAATTACCAAAACCAAACACTAACGTTCTTGATGGATGCAAGTCATTCACAAGACAAAGTGATAATCAGGAAAAATAGTTTTCTTTTATCGGACTATCTTTTAATTGAAAGAAATTTGAATTAAAATAGCATGTGAAAAGCATTCCTTACTCAGACATTAATGCTTAAAACTAATACATCTAATTCACTGCTTACTACACTTTTAAAATTTAAAAAGCCTAGAAAATGACTATAAAGTTATAGTCTTACATTGTCAGAAGCTGTTTTGTTTACTGTAGGTCATATGAGCAAAAATGCTACAAAATGGGAATTAATACCAAAGCCACCTGTTAGAGAAATAAATATACATACATATAATATTCTTGTAGAGATGTAGATTATAGACATTAACATGATAGCAGATTAAATACTATTTTTCTTGCTATAATTCACATACACACATACAAATTTATCCCTCAAAGAAATCTTACTTTCAAAATGAAAAATTCATCATATTTGCTTTCTGCTAAACATTAGCTTTGTAGATATTAAGAAATCAACCCAACAGGCCAGGTGTGGTTGTGCTTGCCTGTAATCCCAGCACTCAGGAGG